>CM052131.1:2447235-2461217 GCA_028454255.1 Halictus ligatus
AGGAGGACTCAGGACTAGGACACTTCTCCTGGATTAGCTCACTCCCTTATCGATGATTATGATGAACGAAGAATCATAATTCATTTGCTTGGTTCATTTGCCTGCTGATTGGGCATCTGAAATTTGCGAATTACTGTTCAAAGCACTGTATTTAAAATTAGACTACAGTAATCTTTATAATTCTGATTCCTCGATATTTCATGGTATGATTTTATGGTTTTTTGTCCAATTTAACATGTTGTCACTGAAAACATGTTTTCCGTTTACTGTTAGCATCGTTTCTTCGCAATTTTCTCGCCTAATTAATTCCAAATCCTGGGCCCTCAACAATTATCCTTATATGCGAGAATTTAATAAACGAAATTATCTTCGGCTGTCTAAAGACAAGTCGTGTGACGCAATCAATTTCCAAAAATGTAATAACTCGGTACCATTCGGATAAGTGCAGTACAGTAAATAACACTGGCCAGAGTTGAGGATTGCAGTAGTTTTTTTTTTGGCGGGTGGAAAAGCGGTGATGTTTGTTAAAAGACGTTAACCGGTTTCGAAATCTGATAATTACGCTTTTACGGTACATGGTCAAACCCAATCTACATTGTGTCTACGTGGCAAGTTCTCTCGCGCCAAGACATAGGAAATCGCGCAATACTTTTAGGCTCCCCTGGTACCCACGTTGCGAAAAAGTGAAATGTGTTGTACCATTGAGTTTCTATTGTTGTTTCGAGAGGAGTCAAATAGGGCAAGGTTGAATTTCTGATTACTCGAAAGTGTTGCATATCGGTCGGATAAGCCGTGTGTTTCCACCGGTTTAGCCCTCCGTGGTTCCTCGTGTTTAAATATTGCAATTCGTTCGAAATGCAGCTGTTCCAGAGTAATCGAATAAAAATAGTATCGACTCTTATCGTGTTTACTTAATCCTCGCCTTCTAGTCTTTCCACGATCAACATAGAAAGATCAAATTTTGCAGAAAGGTCCGCGGTCTAGTCATAATTGGAGTAACAATGTCGATCTTCAAGGGTAAATGCCGATTCCTAAGAATATAAAATATTATGCATGTAGAATTCATAGTTGGATAAGGACTCTTAGTGTTTATAAGTCGTGAACGAATTAACCAATATCGATGAAATTTTCAGCGTGGATATAATTTATTCAAGCGAATCAAACACAGTTTTTAAATTTTCAATACAGGCTCATAATAAAAAAGCTAAAAAAGGCTCAGGCTCAGTTAAAAGCCAACTTTTACTATTTATTTTGCGATTCCGACCAATTCAAACTTTTTTCAAAAATTGTTTACGCCTCGTCTAATAAACTAAGCCTTCCAACTTCTCAATAACATTCAAATCATTTGATCTAATTTTGAAAATGTTATGTTTAAATAGTGTAGATTCAGTTTTGCTCGTTACTATAGGTGCAATTGTACCATGTATCTAGCGTGTCAGTAAAAACTGGCAGAAATTGCACAATGTACCTTTACAGCTCTATTTGAGTACTTAATAATACGTAACCCGTGAAATGTTAATTTTGAGCCATATGAATTCCAGATACTTGGACTCATAGATACAAGTGTAATATCTACAGTGACTTTGGAAAAGGCGGTTTGAGGTTCTGGTATAATTACACCAGACTCAGTTTTGCTCGTTACTGTAGCTGCAATTGTAGCATGTCAGTAAAAACTGGCAGAAATTGCACAATGTAGCTTTACAGTTCTAATTCAGTACTTAATAACACGTAACCTGTGAAATGTTAATTTTGAATGAATTCCAGATACTTGGACTCATAGATGCAAGAACAGTATCTACAGTGACTTTGGAAAAGACGGTTTCAGGCCCAGGTACAATACAGCAGACTCACAATCAGTTTTGCTCGTTACTGTAGATGCAATTGTACCATGTCAGTAAAAACAGAAATTGCACAATGTAGCTTTACAGCTCTAATTCAGTACTTAATAACACGTAACCTGTGAAATGTTAATTTTGAATGAATTCCAGATACTTGGACTCATAGATACAAGAACAATATCTGCAGTGACATTGGCGAAGACGGTTCGAGGTCCAGGTACAATGACGCCATAAACGCGGAAAATCTAGGGAAGACGGGAGGCAACCGAAGATGGAAATGTTCGTCGAACAATAATGGAGCACAGGATCGTTCCGATTTGTTCGGTATCACCATGTTCGTGCCCGTTGTACAGCTATTTGGCTCGCGGCGCAGACACGCGGTGTCTGGCAGGGATACAGGCGAGATTAAGTTACGTCGATGGAACGAAAAGATCGTTGGTCCAGATAAAATTACGGGGCGCACTGTGACGAGTAACGACGCAGGATTACGATCCCCGAAATGACTGGCAGAAGCGTCCCGAATGGGTCCCGATTCCGTGGCATTCCGTGAACCGTGGCGCACGGTGACGAGCAAAAGAGCAGTGACGCGTTTCTCATTGCGCAAAATCTTCGGCCGAGGAGCGGTCTTTCTTTCTCTTCCCCTCGAAGAGGAAGAAGGAGGGGGCGAAAGGAGAGTAGCGAGGAGAGGAGAGATATCTGACCTCCCGGTGTACATCTACTTTAATTACGTTTGTCATTTTGCGGCTGGGTGTCTCATTACGAAGAAAGTTCGAGGTTTAAGTTGGCTGGGTTGCGAGCCTAGGTGGCCTCTTTCTGGTAACGGCACTAACCAACCCAACCAGACAGTCAACAACAACAACGACGTAGGAACGAACGAACGAACGAACGAACCAACCAACCAACGAACCAACGAACCAACCAACCGACCGTCGGGCCAACCAGTCATGAGCCCCCTTTTACCTTACGTATAGCCCTCCGCGTGCCTCTCTTCGCATCGCCGCTCTAGATCTTCGGATAAGAGCGAACACCATTTTAGCGGTTCCTTACACACCAGACATCCGTTCCCTTCCTATATGTACGTGCTGCGGAGGAGAGCTCGCTGCATTTTCTCCGCGCGAATGTGTCAAGCGACTGGAAAACAGAGAGAGAGAGAGACAAAGGCGGCGAGAGAGAGAGAGAGGGAGACTCAGCATGATCAAACAGAGGGGTTGGCTGGCTGGGGAGGAGGGGGGTAAAGGACAAAGAGGTTCGCGAGAACGGGAAAGGGAGAGGAATCGTGGAGAACGATCAAGCGGGAGAAAGAGGCGAGAAAGGTGGGACAAGGAGGAGAAGAGGGAGATAGGGGCACGTCAGCCGAAACCTTCTAATCCCACGTACTATACAGGTGCTTAATTCGTTACGTGAGACTGGAGGAAGCAGAAAACAGGATACTGTACCGTTTTCCATGATAACGAGGAAGGTTTTGCGCTCCCCTCCCCCTCCCCTCTTCGTCTCCTCCCCCCTGAAACGTCGTCGCCCGTTCGTTCGACGGTCGGACGTGTTCGAACCTGAACCCTGACGTCAACGTTCGATGAACGTCAATCACTTCCGGAGACGTTTTGAATTTTCAACGAGGATTTTCAGGCGCCCGCGTCGTCGCCGCGAAGATCAGGGGACGCATCCGGGTTAACGTAATTGCAAATTAATTTAGTTTTACTAAGTAGTTCGCGGTCGAGTACGCGCTCACTTGTATGCACACGCATACGTATACATCCTCGGGTACCGAGATTGTGTTGTTTATAGAAACACATCGTATTCGGGTTAATTCTGCATTTAATTGAAGACTTAACCGTATATCCAGCCTGTTCGGCGGCGTCGTGAGAAAAACACATTAATTTTTCACCTGTAACAAGAATTCCCGCAAGAGTTTGCGCCTTATGGAAATACGGGCAGATGGAGATAACCGGAGGTAATTACATAGTGGCGACCAGGATGATTTCAAATGATTTTCTTGCGAGGTTGATATACCGCGTATCGACTTGCTGTGACTTTAAGGAGGCCTGTGACAAGGGTCAGAATCTAGACAAACTGCCGCTTCAATATTGCAATGAGCAGCTTAGAAGTGGTCAATTGTGTTTCCCAAAGGTCCAATCTACGTCTGTGTGGAGCCAAAATTGCGAATTTCCACCTGATCGCGGAGTAATTTGTAATATTCGGCAGAAAATTCGAATTCTGAAGCAAGTACGACGTCACAACATGGCTGCCGCTCAATATTTCAATGAGCAGCTTAGAAGTGGTCAATTGAGTTTCCTAAAAGTCCAATCTACGTCTGTGTGGAGCCAAAATTGCGAATTTCCACCTGATCGCGGAGTAATTTGTAATATTCGGCAGAAAATTCGAATTCTGAAGCAAGTATGACGTCACAACATGGCTGCCGCTTCAATATTTCAATGAGCAGTTTAGAAGTGGTCAATTGTGTTTCCTAAATGTCCAATCTACGTCCGTATAGAGCCCAAATTGCGAATTTCTACCTGAAATTCGAATTCCGAAGCAAGTGTGACGCCACAAGATGGCTGCCGCTGACAGATTCTCTTAATTTCGAGAGATTTAGTATTCCTATCGAAAAAAAAGTCTCCATACAGACCTAGCAAAGACATGTAAAAACACGGTATTATGCATTTTTAATTGATTACTTACTTATTTAAGACGTGAAATGTCTAGAAAAAAAAAGGCACAGCGTAACATAGCGTGACAGTCAAGGCCAAATGCCTGCCGGCCCCCTTAATTGCACCCGCATTCAAATATATTAGGCTGTTGCACGAGGAATGTCCGATTCTCGAATGAAAATGTTACGAAGCTTTTTCGTATAATGCTATTATAAGGGTTGTTATACGCAGCATTGAGGCACCAAGCTTATCTTTGAGGTTATATCTTCAGGCTTCGTTTAGATGTCGAATTTTACTTTTAAATGAAGTTTGTTTCGATGTCGACGAGTGGAAAAATATGTTGTGTGGAAAACTGCGTTCACGATAACATTAAAACGACATTGAGACGTTCGATCAAGATGCGGTGGTAAATGAGCGTGAGCAAAATTTATAGTTACCGTTTTGCAAATGAAGAACGAGAACTCTACTTTCCTCTTACGTCGCCGCACAAATTGATAATTCGCTTGAAAGAAGAATTTATGTGGAACGAGGTGAGTATTTTACACAACCTTGGACATCGATCTTATGCATTACGATACCAGAAGGTACGTGGACGCATTTCTAATCGCGCATCTCTAATGGTCACGTGCAGCTTCAGATACCTGCAAGAACTATTTGCCAATACTTTTTATTAGATTCAAATTGGGTGTCATTTGCCATCTATTCTACCTCTTAACTGATTATTTTTGTTCTTCAAGCCACAAACATACACGACCATGATTAAATACAAATAAAGTCACTCCTTTCGTCAGTATTTACAGACTACCTTGTTCGATGTAACACGAATGACAAACGTTTCTTTTTTATTGCATCAAAAGGAGCTTGTAAAATTTTCCAGAATAATTCGTTCTTATACCAAAATATGTCTTACATCATGCTTTCTCTACTAACAACGATAATAATAGCGATGCACCAAAATTGTTTATTCTTTTTCAAAGCTAATCTGAGTTTCCGTTAAACGCATTAATCGAAAACAAATCAAATCTTCGAGGCAGCCGAATCATTTCAATAATCAACAGACTGCAACAGACTACATGCAAAATAAAAATGGCTGGCATCAATTGCAAGAAACTTTTTTTCTTTTTTATTGCATTAAGATGAGCTTGTAAAATTTTCCACAATAATTCGTTCTTATACCAAAATATGTCTTACATCTTGCTTTCTCTACTAACAACGATAATAATAGCGATGCACCAAAATTGTTTATTCTTTTTCAAAGAGAATCTGAGTTTCCGTTAAACGCATTAATCGAAAACAAATCAAATCTTCGAGGCAGCAGAATCATTTCAATAAGCAACAGACTGCAACAGACTACATGCAAAATGGCTGACATCGATTGCAAGAAACCATACAGACCTTTCTTCTTTAGATTTGAATTTCGTTTTCGCCGTAACTGCATAAAATCCGCAGGCTAATGATGGTAGAAGAGTAAGTCGATAAGACAAGTCAACTTTTCTTCGTCAAACAATTTCCAAAATCGAGGCTCTCGCACGGTTCTCGCGCGAAGGTCATCAAATTTACTTTCTTCTTTAGATTTAAATTTCGTTTTCGCCGTTTACTGCATAAAATCCGCAGGCTAATGATGGTAGAAGACTAACAAGTCAATAAGACAAGTCAACTTTTCTTCGTCCAGCAGTTCCAGTGTCAATTTCCAAAATCGGCACGGTTCACGGTGGTCGTCAAATTTACGAAACCTCTCCTGACGAACCTTGTTTTTTCCTTTATTCCTCGCGGTCATTAGAAACTCGGCGGTCTCTTACGGAAGAAGCCGGATCGCAATTTGCGTACGAATCCCCGGGCTCCGCCACCAGTCGATCGCACATAAAATCTCTGGCTTTGCATGCTGATAAAGGGTCCCCCCGTTGAACGTGTGCGTCTCCGTGCACACGTAAACGCGAGTTTCCCTCTGTCGAGCGTTGCGCCTCTTCTCTCCCCCTGTCTCCGTCTGACCCCCGGCCGCCGGTTCTCTCTTTCTCGCCGAAGTGTGTACACGGGAACGTAGAGGCCGCGTGTCGGTGTATGTAGGGTTATTAGCCCAGAAAGCAAGGCCCCTGCTTCCGGTGTAGGCACTTTAGTTCGAGAGTTTCTTAACCCCTTCTTACAAGACTCCTCGCCTGGCCTGGCCTAGCTTGGCCTAAGACTCTGGCCCCGGCCTAGCCTGTTGTCGGGTGCGGGTGCGGGTGCGGGTGCGGGTGCGGGAGCGGGTGCGGGTGGTAGAACGACGTCGAAACACAACGCCCGATCGCAAACCTGTGTGTAACTGTACACAACGGGCGAAACTCGTTTTTTCTCAATGTGTACTCGAACGATTCGTTGCCGGAAAATCTTTTCCTCAAATCACGGGTACACAGTTCGAGAAACCGTTCATTAATAACATCTAACCATTAGATCCTAAGTGGTAAAACAGTTTTTGAAAGTTATAAACTTTGTGCTAATACTCTGACAAAAATGCAGAAAATCGGACAAGTTTCACGCTTTTAATAGAAAAATTAAATTTTCTGATTGGAACATTTGGTTCAGGAAAGAATATAATAAATGAACAGTTAAGTCAAAGTCATTGATATCAAGCGTGTTCTTTCGAAAATCAGAGCACAGTTATCTTATTTATTTATTTGTTGCTTTAAACAACTTGTACAACTTACTTTAAAATAGGTTTACATTGTTTCTAAATTCTAACGGAACATTGTTTAAGGAAATTATAAATTATTTTCAGTCCTTTTATATCAGGAGCACAGTTATCTTTTGTGGTTTTTGGAGAGCGGGATGGTGACTCGAATGAACCAATAAAAATCGTTGACGACGTGTACCGGTCCTTGCATACCCACATTCAGTGCACAGTAGTATATGGGACACGTAGGTCATCCTCAGTGGCGAACCACCTTCTTTCGATTAGAACAAGGTGGACCCTGCCGGCGAACAATCATAAATTTCGCGGGAGATCAAAACGCGAGCACGATTCCGGCTCTGTACACGTGACCTTGCTTATTGTACTCTTAAATCCTTTGCGCAGTATAGTCTACCGATTGTATCGATGAAGAGACGCGGTACATTCGTGGATCCAACGTTTTGGAACTAGCAGATCACAGCCGGACAAGAATTGGAATTTTTTCGTAATGAAACATCTTATGAACTCGTTATTATTCACTTAAGGCAAACTCGTTGGAGTTTTACGTATCGCCGATCGAGGTACGAGAGTTTCGGATTTCATGGTAGATCGCTATCATCGACTTTGAACGGGAACCATTTTCTACGTTCAAGTAGTGCGCTCCGGACCCCGTAAATCATTCTAATCTGTTCTTTTCAGCAGCATCTTCGTCAAACACGCCGGATGAATTATCTTTGATTTTGCGGCGTTATCTTGTTGCCGGATTTTGTGTAATACACAATGTCGTAAACGCACTATGTCAACACTTTGCAAATCGCAGTTTGCAGAATGTTATCTAATGCTTTACTGCGCTCGTAATTACTCAACGGTAGATTAACGATTACCCGATCGTTATTGTCCGCGTGAGTCAGGATTAATAGTTATCTATTTGTTCAGAAATCAGTAAAATTCCGCATTAACACGTTCGCGGACGCGAATGCCATAGCATTCATTTTCATGGCGATGCAAAATGACGTGAGTGCTGTAGCGTTCAAATTTTCAAGCCAATTTTTATTCGTTTAATTCTATACGACCTTAAGTTTATGTAATTAATACACATTTCAAATTGAAATTTGTTTTTGTGATTAATATACATTTCATTTGTCATTGCTAGTGACAGTTAACTTACTATTATTGTTTATTTCTAACCAGTTTTCGGAAATTGCCTGTCTATTTTTGCAGCTCACTGAAATTTTTACTCTGTCCGTGAACGCGTTAACCTCAAAGTATTATAGGTTAGAATACACTGCGGATATTATGCATTTCCGACATAAATCCAAAGATGAAATGCACAGTACAGATACTGTTACCGGCGGAAATAGTGTAACAAAAGAGAAATCAAATTTTTAGCTTCTGTTGCACTTAATCGATGCGGAAAACTTTTATGTCCGATGGAAATCCGCTAATTAAACGATCATCAAATACTTGACTGGAATGGAAGTATTTAAATAACTGTTTCCAGCGACTCTATCCATAATGAAATTATTCTCATTACCACCGGTACACCGGTGTGTGTGTGTACGTGTGCGTGTATCCTCCTGATTTATGGGTCAGATAGGAATTAGAATAACGCGATTCAATTGGTACCGAGTGGTAACGCACCTGTTTGCCACTTTCGAAAGTGATGACCCCGCGATCGGTAAAGATGCGTGCAGGGGCTTCCTTCTTGGAAAGCATTTTATATGTATGAAACAACACTAATGCGATGGAGATTAGTTTACCTGGGTTCCCATGAACTATTTTTGAGCTTAATCGTTGCGCTGATCTGCTGTTATACGCGGTACGCACATATGCACGTACACGCACGCACGCCGCTCTTGCCTGTAACAGATAATTACTCGTAAGAAGGGGATAGACGTTCCCGCTAATGAGCTTCTGGAATATTATCGATGCTCCTGGCACTTATAACTGCTTTTCGAGATTCTGAATTGATTATGCATACGGAATATAATAGGGTTTTAAACGCACGCACGGAGGAAGATCCAAAGGCAGAAATCAGTTTAGAAATCCGAAGGTATTCCGACAATTATTTCTTATGATACCTGTGATACCTTTGCGCGCGCATGTGTACATTCACACCTGTGAGAGAAAAATTCTGCACTTCACGAATTAACCCTTTATAAATTAACCCTTCGCGCTCGAAGCCATTCTAACTCCGAAGCGAAACATTTCTTCAAACCTAAAATATTTCCCTGCTATATATTCTTTCTTGTTATACATACATACATACGAAAATGATGCAATTTACTCGTAAAATACTGATGTTTAGTAATTTATTAAAGGCAAAAGAAATTTAATAATGTGACAAATATTTTGGATAATGATACATCAATTTATAGCGGCGCCTTAATGTCACCATTATAGTGCGAGGGTTAAGATTGTCAGTTAACAAAAATTACAAATCAATGCAATCAAATTTTAATCGTCGGTTGTTGTAGATAGATCTTTATGCAAAATAAAAATAGCCTGCGGCAATTACAGGAAAGGGGAGTTACATAAAACATGATTTCTTCTCTCAATAGTTCTGATAGATATAACGTTCTAGTAATATTAAATTCGTCTGATGTATTTTTTATTGTTTCATTTCTGCCATAAAATCCGCAGCCCGGTTATAGTTAATAATAAAACAAAACATTTAGAACAGAATCGGAGTATATTGAATTACGTGCGATGTAAAAGAACATCGAGCACAAAAATTAAGGAAAGACGAAAATGTTGCCTAGCGATACAGAGTAATTAGTCTGTTAAGAGTAAAAAAATTCAACGGCGTGTATACAGTGTCTGCCGCATATTTCCGCGACTTTTCAATTTATTCATTGCTGACGGTTACACATCGCGAGTTCCTTGGGTCACAGGTGAAGGATTTGAGACCCGCTCCTTCGCTTCCTCCTCTTCTTTCTTCTTCGCTCTGTTCTTTCCTCTATTATACCGCTCGTACGGTAGCCGAGTTCTCCGTACGCGCGTTATTAAAATAGTTTTGCGAACGCGATTTAATCAACGCGAAATTACAAAAATTACAGCCGACTTAATGATACGCGACTGTACGATTCGAACGTGCAGATTTATGCTGAAAAAAAAAACAATAACAATATCTTTCTCCCCGTTGCGGAAAAGATTGAGCAATCGAATTAATTGTAGGATTAATAATTTGTAGGATTATTGATTGTAGGATAACATTTTTCCTAAAAAGGATTTACGCATTTATTTCCGTTACATCGATCGAGTCCTTCATTTGACAAATTGACGGTAGGAATGAAATATTTTAAGGAAATCTAAAGACGCAATATCGTTCACACAAATTTGTAAATGATTGAACTCCATTTGCCGCTCAAGTATTTCAATTGTTTCTCATTTCTCGGAAGAATGTTGCGACACACCTGCATACATGTATCGTACCTGTGCTCACGGTTTGAATATTTACCAGGCCAATACACCGATGTATCGATATATTTTATCGGCGTATCAGCGTCTTTGTGGCTCCGCGATAAAGCGAATTCTAATAATACCCGGGACACGCACACGCCGCGCTGGATTAACCAATAAACAATCACTCGGGGCACCGCGAGACGGGGGGTACTGTAGACATTTTCGGAATTTTACATCTTATCGCGTATTACGTTAAATCGCTACGCGTGACCGAGTGGAGAGATGCAAATCACCACGATCAAAACTCTAACTTTCGTTAAAAACACATTTCAATCAAATTACAAAGAATGCTTAAGATATCGTACAAGGTCCACTCTGAAGTGCGTTGAAGTACAAGGGGGTCTCAAAATTTTTTAAGTGCCTTCCAAAGGTCTTCTTGCCCTTGTCACGGTGTCGCCAGATGAGGGGAGGGAGCACGAATCGAGGGGAAAGAGCTGCCCCCTCTCCGCCAGTGGCGGAGTGAGCAAGATGGTGACGAAACGCGTCACGTGACCGGGCCGTGGCGGAAGCGTGGGGAATACTGCGGTGGAAGGGGAAGTCAGAGTGGGGGAACGAGTCTTGATCCGGCGTACGCGTTAGCATCGAGTAATATTGAAATCAGCACGGCGATCACGGACGTCTCGGTGATTTTTTCATCGCAGAGCGTTAATACTTTGACTCCGCGCGTCATTATGTCGGATTAGAGTGTCGAAGGCGGTGTCAATAACGATCGGTTGCGTCAGCGTTGGTCTAATATTTAATGCCCGGCCGGATTGGAATTTCCACGGGTCGAAGATTCGCTTGCGCGACAGGTATCAGATAAAAATTACGGGAAATTGAATCCCGCGATTTCAAAAGAGACACGTCCGCGTCCGTGTGTACGTGTGCGTGCGGCCCGTGTGAAAATCGAGTCCTACATGCGCCTGCTGTCGGCTCTAAGTCAATCCACGGAGATAAGGAATTGCAGGAATTATTCAGACGGATGTACCATGCCCTTTGAATTGATTCACTGTCTGATCGTAACACCTACGGGGGCCGCGTAGCGCGAGGGTTCTCGGGATTACTCAAGAACCATACTGTTTTTATCGAGATCGCACTTACGTAACGCCTAATTGAACAACATTTTCAATACCTTCCCCCGTTCACGTTGGGTTGTTCCGTATTTGAAGAGGATCTCCGATTTTCAGAAATATTATTATTACACTGTCGACGAGAAATGTTTGCTTCGATTGTGAGACACAGACGGAAAGCTTTCTCTTTTAATTATCCTGCTGAGCTGAAACTAATTAACCGATGCGCGTAAATCTTTTTCGTATGAAAACTTTCAACTGTACGTACCCATTTTTGTGATAAATGTATAAAATCTTTGTGAATTTATTTCTTCTGGATTTCATGAATTTATGACGCAAATGGCTAGATCAAATGCAAAACAGTGAACACATAGAAAGAATTTAGCAATTCTTTTGTGTCAGTTTGTGTATCTTGCAAATTGATTTTGCAAATTTAATTATCCTGCTGAGCTGAAACTAATTAACCGATGCGCGTAAATCTTTTTCGTATGAAAACTTTCAACTGTACGTACTCATTTTTGTGATAAATGTATAAAATCTTTGTGAATTTATTTCTTCTGGATTTCATGAATTTATGACGCAAATGGCTAGATCAAATGCAAAACGGTGAACACATAGAAAGAATTTAGCAATTCTGTTGTGTCAGTTTCTGTATCTTGCAAATTGAGGCAGACGATTTTTATTCCGCGTAAGAATCCGCTGTTTAATCGAGTGACATCTTTTGTTCGAGCCTTTTAAATTGTAGTCCGCGATCTCGGGGATATGGAAAATATTGAATTACGTTTGGAAACGTATGTATCCGCACAAGATGTTACGGTGCGCATTAATTTATTTCTAAGAATGATTCATCGCTCTCGGATGTAACCGAAATGCAAACGATAGATAGTTCCGGGATACAGTAAGGTAATTAGGATTTCTGATAAAATTGCGAAATTACTCGAAGACAGGCATTGCGAAGTATCGGAAGTGGCAATGCCCAAGGAGCGTACAGTTCTCAAAGGGTTAATTGAGCATAGTAAACTTTTCAGGTGACCAAGCTCCATGGGAGTGGAACGAGGAAAACCCAGTTTTATGCGTTGCGTTTACCACTCTATCTACATCTCCGTGTTATATCAGTTAATTTATAAATATGTAATCGTGCATCTATGACCCTCCCGAGCGCGATATTACATTAAATGCTTTTCGCAGATACGCTATCGCGCATATTTTTGTGCAACGGGAGGGGAATTCTATCGTCGCAGATAAATAAATGTTATATAACAATGTTGAGTGGCGATCTTTGAAATTGTACGCGAGCATCAAGTGCGTAGAATTTCAGTGGGTTGATCGCAATCGATATATCTTATACGAAGCCGATATACAAAGTCAATTTAATATAGACGTTTCTTATAGATAATATACGATAGCGCGTTTCTGAATGAATAAAACTTCAATTACACGAACTTCTGTTATCTGCCGTACGACATCTTATTGAATGTCTACGTGCTACGGTTAAAGTTTCGCACAATATCTCACCATACTTACACATTATCACTTACTATCACGACGACATATCCAAAACGTATGGTTTGCAATCGTTCATAGTCGTTTAACTCTCTTTTCCTTCATGGTAGTTTGACTTGTTCGACTGTATAACACTTTCGTCAAATTAGAACCTTTTTCGTTAGATTCATTTCAGAAATATTCACTTAGCAATAATATAAATCTAATAATAAGACTTATTCATCGTAGTCTACTTACTATAATATAAATCTAGCAATTGGATCTATTCAATGCAGTCTGTTTGTTGCAAAAACGAACACATTTGTCATCATTGGCATTTGTCATCAAGTACCACCAAAAATGTAATTAATTTAGTAACTAGAACAAATTGTCATACAGTTGAAAATTTAACGTGTATTAATTGAAAGAATATAGTTCCGAATTGCAAGCAACCATCAAAAACCAAGTACCACCAAAAATGTAATTTCTTTAGTAACTAGAAAAAATTGTCATACAGTTGAAAATGTAACGTGTATTAATTGAAAGAATATAGTTACGAATTGCAAGCAACGATCAAAAACCAAGTACCACCAAAAATGTAATTTCTTTAACTAGAAAAAATTGCCATACAGTTGAAAATTTAACTAATATTAATTGAAAGAAGTAAGTATGAATACGAGTGCCGACAAGTAACAGAATTAGCAGCGTCAACGTGAATTTGTCGAACAAAAATCTGTACGTGCTTTTATGAAATTGAATAAACCAAACATAATGTAATAATCAGCGGATTTTCTGCATTCGTGGGTGTATCATCAAACAATAAAAAGATTACAAGGATTTAAGAGGTATCGAGACATTT
>CM052131.1:2464673-2496751 GCA_028454255.1 Halictus ligatus
TTATTAAAAATTACACATGACCCGAAAGAATTCTCACATTATTAACCCCTTGTCCTGCCTGCTAACCCTCGACTGCACGGACCACGATAAACAAGAAACATTTATTTATTATGACATGTAGATTTTGGCGCAATGAAAGTGAGAAAATATCGAGAACTGAACTACGGGTCTGACTCGGGTTGTTTACGTTTGTCCCGAATGAAGTACTACGAGCAAGGCTAGTGTTGTTTATGTTTGGTCAGAACGCGATACGACGGGTCAGTCTCGTGCTTATTGTTTTTTTACCAAATTCCTTACCACGAGTCTCGCCCGTTGTTGTAGGACAACCTGCCCTTAACAAATTGCTTAACACCGAAGCTATTCGAAACGACGGACTTCAGATTTTTTCTTTCAAAATTCCCGAAGTTGTAGAAATATTTTCTTGAGAAATTATTCAGCACACACACACTTCTTTATTGGAGAACATGAAACTGGAAAAAAATTCAATCCTGTGATACTGTGATAGTTCTAGCGTAAGTGGGAATGAATACGGTCAATATGATCTTCTTTGTAAAATACAAAATTACTATAAAATCTAAAAGCTTCGGGCGGAATCTGAGCGAAAAGTGCCAGCGAGTCCGAGAGATGAAACTGTAGAAATTTTAGTGAAATCGCATGGTCAACGACAATGTGTGCATCGTTGCGCGGCAGTGAGGGGGTCAAAGAAGAAACTTTTCTCCCGTTCGGATATACGTCAATTCGACGTAATAATAGTGAAATATTGAATTCGAGCGTAAACTGCAATTTAATCGATTCTCCGCACGAATGTCTGGAGGACATGAGGATCCGAGGCAAGCTGAAAGGATACATCAACGAGAAAATTCTCGACGAAGCGAAATGCCGTGGATCCCGAGGGTTTCGAACGAACGCATCCTCGATCCTGCTCGTAGAGTTGCGCGGATCAACGATAGTGATTGGCGATTACGTTAACCAAACACCGCGGTATACGCCCCTGCAATTTGCCCGAGGATCATCTTCCCCTAATCGTCGTGCTAATAACAGGATTACAGAGGCCTGACTATGGAATCGTATACTTATCCCTAATTCAGTGTATCGTTATTAATATATGTATATATGTGGATGAAATTTATATAAAAATATATCTATATATATATTTCCCCGTATGATCACGCACATTTTTATAATAATATATATCACGGTCAACGCGTATTAATCGAATTAGAGATCAATTAAATTCTGTGCTCTAAACAACGTTTCTCACCTGCTCGTGCATTCGAAATTGCAGGGGCGTGTTTTATGGTGATATTAATTGTGATATAATCACCGACGAATTTTATATTATTTGTTGCAGTCTGTTTCTGAGAAAATGTTTCAAAGACGATCACTGGATTGTTACTATCACGGAAGGGTTAATTCTGTCGAAGTTTCTGAGAATTATAATTTCCGAATCAACACGCTGATTCGATTGTTCTCGAGTAACCATATTTTTATTGTT
This sequence comes from Halictus ligatus, assembly GCA_028454255.1. Classification (NCBI taxonomy): domain Eukaryota; kingdom Metazoa; phylum Arthropoda; class Insecta; order Hymenoptera; family Halictidae; genus Halictus; species Halictus ligatus. The sequence continues at coordinate 2,466,169 of CM052131.1, forward strand.
TTGTACTGTTTTCCAATTTCGTGGTGCTTGCCAAATATTTTTACTCGATCGCAAGGGTTGTTTGACTGCAATTACCTAATGCAAAATCTAATGAAAAAGTACCAGATGAATTTCCTAGGGATTTTAATTTGTCATTCAACGTCTATTCAATCGTCCTTGAATTCTTATATTCTTATATTCTGATATTTTTACTGCTTCGTGCTGTTTCTACTCGTTTCTAACAAAAATGCAGTCCTGCTTGTGTCGGTGTGCAACGATTGACACTTCCGGAACGTTAGGTTTAAGGGGCGGTTCACAGCCCTTAGGTATAAACGACCCTTGCTGTAAAAGCGAGGACTACAGTCAGTTGCTAACAGCCCCAACGTAATTCAAAAAGCAGTCTATTAAGGACGCAACAGAGAATAAAACAGTGACGCCAATTTTTCTATATTCATTTAAAATAAATAAATATACGTATTATTTATTACATAAACAACAAAGGTATAAGTGGTCATAAAGAAAAGACAAATTAAGTTCTCTCTTTCAAAATCGTAATCGCACGTACGAAAAGTCATCTCTTTATCATAACTTTATATAGACCGTTTGTTATGAAATATATACTTCGCATTTCCAATATATTTTGCATCAAAATCAATAATATTGCGCAACAAACATAAAGAATAACTGCAAGGTACGTGGTAGGCGCCGGACGGATTATCTCATCCGAAACAAGTAATTGTTATAGGTTATGTAACATATAGAATATAAGGGAAAGTTGGTCCGAAAAACTATTTATTCGAATTCTCTAGTAATGAAATTAGACCGTTTATAGCGTATTATAAATTTATTTTGCGACAGAGTTCTCTCGCAATGCGAATAGTAAAGCGCTACAAGGCGCGGGCCGAAATATCGGTTATGGCACTTTTCCACAGTGCAGCGATATATCGGCCTCTGACATTAAGAGGGTTAACACTTTAGGCCGGCAGTATGTTTGAACAATTAATTTTAAAGAACTTCATTAAATTCACGAAAAAGTTAATACAACACAAAGAAACAACAAAAATTTAACATTTTTCAATATAAATTATAAACAAACTTAATATCTTTCCTTCGTATGATAATTATTAAAGCAATCATCTACATGTAACGGTATTTCACATGTCTTACACATAAAATAAGTAGGTTTTCTAATTTTCTTTGCATAGCAAACATGGCGCGGTTGTTCCGGCTATCGCACACATGTTGTGTGATCGGTCGTTAAAGTGTCAATAAACACTAGCTAACGCTGCTTAACACCCGATGTTCGTCGAATATCCGTATTCGAGAGCGAGGGTTGTTCGATCGAGAATATCGAGTATCGGCGATCTCGTCGGAAATATGGTACCGGTATGGATCGAAGATTATACTCACGTGTAATGGGAATAAGAGGGGCTGGCCTGTTCGATGTGCGTCGCCGTTGACAGGCCCTGCACGATGGCGGCGGATGGGTCCCTAGCTGGCGACGAATTTTGGGCCGGCTGTACAGCGTGATGGTAGCGTTGGCACATTTCGGCCAAGTTCCACCCATGGGCATCCATATATTAACACTGCTTCGATTTTCTTTGGCGTACCATCCATTTCACACGTGTTGTGACACTCCCTCTTCTCTTGGTCCCCCCTCTCGTTTACTTTATTCTCTGTTTCTCTGCTTTTTTTTTTACGATTCTCACTTCCCTGTGGACGCGACCGTAGGCGAGTCGCAACGGGAACCGCAACAGCGAACGACACTCGCACAATCGTTGTCCGTTCGTCGACTCGAAATCCGAAACATTGCACTTCAAACTCCGTAATCACTGCCGGGCCTTCTCTTCGTTCTGATCCTCTTTGTTCGAATCGTCGCGACCACGGAGACACTGAAACAGAGCGGAAGGTGATTTCAGTATGAGCGGGTAAACGATTAGGCTGCTTCGACATTCCCGGAAATCCAAGAAACGCTTTTTCTGACGGCAACGCCGAAGGTCGAACGTTCCCCTCATCGTACCCCCGGCGGATTAAGGTCAATTTACGCTATACGGCACGGACCGTGCAGTATAGTGTGAACGGTTCCATTTAAAACGCATGTTTCAGTGTTTTGTCGTGCCCGGTGCCGGTACCGGTCCGTGCCGTGCAGTGTAATTGACCTTTGGGCGACATATCTGGAAAGGATGTTTCAACGGGGAAAAAGCGTATGAAGATCAGCCGCGAACTGATATAATGTGTTAGCTCAAAACCATCATACTCCGAAACAACCACCGAAACGACGAGAAGATGGACGCCTATAAATCACGCCGTTGATGGCCGAAGACAATACGATAAGGAATTTCATGACAGTTTCTCAGTTCTCAACTTAAAGTCCTTCCGATGCATCCAATTACAAAACGCAACATTTATCCGCCTAAATCCACCCCTAACCAATCACGCGAAAACCGAGGCGACGACAGAGTCAGAAATCGAGAGGGCGTAAGATCGAAACGACTAACTATATCGACCATGGACAATTAACACTAGAACGACGGAGCAATAAATGTGACTGACGTAGATTGCTTTGTAACAATGACAAGACTGTGCCTATTCAGACTTCATACAACTTTTATTGTCATATGTGCTTCAGTGAAGAGGTTCATTAAAAAATTTCCGATGAAAACATTTTTACAATTCCAGTAATTGTAAAAGAAAAAATTAGGAAGCAGTCATTTTGACTGCTCCCGTCGTTCTAGTGTTAAAATCACGAATCATTGGAACATAGTGCAGTAAATCCACCCCTAACCGATCACGCGAAAACCGAGGCGACGACAGAATCAGAAATCGAGAGGGCGTAAGATCGAAACGACTAACTATATCGACCATGGACAATTAAAATCGCGAATCATTGTAATATAGTGCAGTAAAGTGTACACAGACAACCGACTCGCAATTGTTATACACCCAAGGTGGTCAGTATCCTATGGCACATACTGGGAAGAAGAAAACAACACTAATCAATTGCTACCTTTATAAACAAACTTGTAATAATTTCGTAGGGAACGCTGATGTTCGGTGAATTTTTAAATAATTGAAAAATAGCTTCGTTCAAGTTTAGACATCGGAACGTAATTAATGGGAAAATGTTGTTTTTTGGATTCAGTTATGAGCTACACTGCTTGACCCTCTTTAAAAAAGGATTTTTGGTCCAGCGTCCTTTAACGACGATTATTTCTTATAATACTGGGAAGAAGGCAACAACACCAATCAATTGCTACCTTTATAAACAAACTTGTAATAATTTCGTAGGGAACGTTGATGTTCGGTGAATTTTCAAGTAACTGAAAAATAGCTTCGTTCAAGTTTAGACATCGAAACGTAATTAATGGGAAAATGTTGGTTTTTGGATTCAGTTATGAGCTACACTGCTTGACCCTCTTTAAAAAGGATTTTTGGTCCAGCGTCCTTTAACGACGATTATTTCTTATAATACTGGGAAGAAAGCAACAACACCAATCAATTGCTAGCTTTGTAAACAAACTTGTAATAATTTCGTAGGGAACGTTGATGTTCGGTGAATTTTTAAATAACTGAAAAATAGCTTCGTTCAAGTTTAGACATCGGAACGTAATTAATGGGAAAATGTTGGTTTCTGGATTCAGTTATGAGGTACACTGTTTGACCCTCTTTAAAAAAGGATTTTTGGTCCAGCGTCCTTTAACGACGACTATAAGAAGCGCATGAAGAATGAATAATTTATCAGGACAATTGCGCAACTACAACTAATTGCTATCCGAGGGTTAATAACAAATAATGTACCTAACAGGTACAAGTGCGCGTACGCGAGAAATTCGGACGGTTAGAACCCAATAAGGTCACTCGAGAGGTATTTTCAGGTGTCGCTGAATTATCGTAGGAAGTGGAATCTCAAGCATTCAATTTAGTGGAAGAGTTTGTTGGCAAACAACAAGCGTCCCGGCGACCAATTCGATAGCGATCGACAGAAATCTGCAGATGCGGCTAAGACTGACGCTAGGTTCACTAACCCTGCTTCTTTTGAACCTAAATAACGTTGCAGGCCACTTTTACTCCCAAATATGTGCGATGGGGGATCGATAAAACGTAAGTAAGTATCCGCAATTGGAAATTCAGATTCTCATTTATTAGCTATGCAGTTACGTTGCCGACTCGCTGGTGCGTTTACGCAGGGTGTTTCCGATTTGGTGGTATAATCGAGAAAGGTGTACACCGAGGTACAATCAAATATTCCATTTCGTTTGACACCTCGCTTTCGAGAAAATCGAATTTAGAAATGTCGTCGTCGGTGCCGTGCTGTTAAATAGAAAGACCGTGTGCGATTATGACCGACCGATTCTACTTCTTTTAAATACCGCAGCGCGAGAACGAGTCTTCAAAATCATCTACAGAAATGTTACTGTACTGTACCATCGATTTATTTTCTCGTTTAGAATCGTCCTAAGCAACGGCCAGCCAGCAATTCAATAATAATTAAAAAGATGCAACAGTTTTACTCATTCACTGTGAAACCTACCTTTTATGAATCGCAAACTATTTTGTTAACCAGTGTTTTTGGTACGAGTATAATTTCCACGAAGCATTGAAAGCTATCTGAGGCTATTCTCGAGATTATTTCATCACCCGGAATACTTCAGAATTTTAGGTATTCCGAATCTCCGATCACGATCACCAAACTGAAAGCATTTTCTTCGAACATTCGATCTTGGTCGATGAGCACGCTAATAACGTTTACGCAAAATGAAAATTCAGTTTCCCGTTTCACCCAATCATTTTTGTCGCAAATCTACAAAACTCCGCCAACAAACCTTAAACGAAGAAGCATCGACTACCGTCGAACTAGTTGCGTTATTTATTAAATATTAATATTCTCGTGATCCCAGATGGTAAAACAAGCTCCCGCGAAATTTCGTATATAGACAGACGATTCAAACTTCAGATTATCCGCGGGTTGTTGTGGCTGTCTTCGGTTTTTCCAGTACCTGTTTCCGAGGTTCAGATGATCGGCGTTGAATGCCAGCCAATTACGATGATCGGGCTGACAAAAACATCGAAGTAAATGAGAACGGCTCGCGGCGGCATTAGAAAGTCAGCCAGCGCGCCGCGTTGATTTACAATTTTCAGATTTTACGTCCAGAAGGTATATCAACGAATCTCGAACAGATAAAATTGTACGCTCGTTACGCCGTTTGCATGCGATTATGTGTTTCCTTTCTTCGCTAGTCTCCGGGGCCCGGCTCGGAGATGTGTATCATCGTGAAATCATGAACGTCGTCGCGGACACAGAAACGAGAAAAAAATGAGAGAAGAGCCTTGCGAAAAAATTGCGCTTTTTCTGCGGATTTTTACGCACAATTAAAATTGCCTCTATTAATCGCATGACACAGCAGCCACGTAGACATTTGTTTCCTTTTACCAACCATTTTATTGGGAACGATATGTGCAGTCGGAAGCCATATTGTATTTAAATTCCTTAAATCTTTTTAGGGACTTTTATCCGCCACGGAATTTTTGAGACCCGTTTTAAGTTGTATGCTTATTAATGGCCACCCCCTCCCGAGCAAGCATAATGTTAACATCGCAGCTTCTGCCATTTTGCATACTCGTTACGAATTTTCTTTCCCTCCGTTTCCACTTCGACGGGAATCATGATCCAATAACAAAGAGTCGCGACAAAGATGAAACCGCGGCTCGGAAAAATTGCTCAAGTTAAAAACCAATGGAAACCGCAATTTTGCAGCAAGTTGATTTATTAATTGCATGGCACAGCAGCCACGTGGACATTTGTTTCCTTTTACCAACCATTTTATTGTGCAGTTGGAAACCATATTGTACTTAAATTCCTTAAACCTTTTTAGAGACTTTTATCCGCCACGGAATTTTCAAAGCACGTTTTAAGTTGTATGCTTATTAATGCGCCCCCCCCCTCCCGAGCAAGCATATTGTTAACATCGCAGCTTCTGCCATTTTGCATACTCGTTACGAATTTTCTTTTTCTCCGATTCCACTTCGACGGGAACCATAATAAAATAGTAAAAAGTTGTGACAAAGATGAAACCGCGGTTCGGAAAAAATTGCTCAAGTTAAAAACCAATGGAGACCGCAATTTTGCAGCAAGTTGATTTATTAATTGCATGGCACAGCAGCCACGTAGACATTTGTTTCCTTTTACCAACCATTTTATTGTGCAGTTGGAAACCATATTGTATTTAAGTTCCTTAAACCTTTTTAGAGACTTTTACCCGCCACGGAATTTTTGAAACCCGTTTTAAGTTGTATGCCTATTAATGGTCCCTCCCTCCCGAGCAAGCATATTGTTAACATCGCAGCTTCTGCCATTTTGCATACTCTTTACGAATTTTCTTTCTCTCCGTATCCACATCGACGGGAACCATAATCCAATAACAAAGAGTCGCGACAAAGATGAAACCGCGGCTCGGAAAAAATTGCTCGAGTTAAAAACCAATGGAAACCGCAATTTTGCAGCAAGTTTATTTATTAATTGCATGGCACAGCAGCCACGTGGACATTTCTTTCCTTTCACCAACCATTTTATTTTGAACGATATGTGCAGTTGGAAACCATATTGTATTTGAATTCCTTAAACCTTTTTAGAGACTTTTACCCGCCACGCAATTTTTGAAACCCGTTTTAAGTTGTATACTTATTAATGGCCACCCCTCCCGAGCAAGCATATTGTTAACATCGCAGCTTCTGCCATTTTGCATACTCGTTACGAATTTTCTTTCTCTCCGATTCCACTTCGAGGGGAACCATAATCCAATAACAAAGAGTCGCGACAAAGATGAAACCGCGGCTCGGAAAAAATTGCTCGAGTTAAAAACCAGTGGAAACCGCAATTTTGCAGCAAGTTGATGTATTAATTGCATGAAACAGCAGCCACGTGGACATTTGTTTCCTTTTACCAACCATTTTATTGTGCAGTTGGAAACCATATTGTATTTAAGTTCCTTAAACTTTTTCTGAGACTTTTATCCGCCACGGAATTTTTGAAACCCGTTTTAAGTTGTATGCTTATTAATGGTCCCCCCCTCCCGAGCAAGCATATTGTTAACATCGCAGCTTCTGCCATTTTGCATACTCGTTACGAATTTTCTGTTTCTCCGATTCCACTTCGACGGGAACCATAATCCAATAACAAAGAGTGGCGACAAAGATGAAACCGCGGCTCGGAAAAAATTGCTCGAGTTAAAAACCAATGGAGACCGCAATTTTGCGGCAAGTTGATATTAACCGAGAATCTCGATGAATTTTTCAGCGCGCCATCATCGTCACGCCGGTCTATAGCATTCCGTGAGCTTTGGTGTCTCCATCCTCGTAATGACATACACCGCACGATGCAACGAATATCGCGTATCGATCTGGCATTATGATTATTATTGCGTTATGCCTTGCCACGATCGAGGGACCCCCGTTCGCGACGCGTATGGAACCGTACGCGCGCGCGCTCGCCGTGCGCGAAACGAACGGCTAAAAGTAGAAACGAGATTTTCAGAAGAAATTCGAACTCGAATTGTAACGGCTCCGGCAGTCATTTAATCCGTTAGGGGCTCGCTTTTCAACCGCGGTGTGCACGGCCATCATTGAAAACTTGGAGAACGCAAACAAACATGGCAAATATTCAGACAACCGGATTCGACAACCTTGACAAAATGTCGCCCGATTAATTCGATTAATCCGTTACGTTTGAGAAAATTAATCGTTCGCGGGAACTTCTTTTTTCGCCACAGGACATCGGGGAATGTTCTTTCCTGTCAGCGTTATAATTGGAGAAGGTCGACGAATCAGATAGCCGGACGGTATTATAAACTTTATCGGCGCGTAGTAAATTCAAGCTCGCGACATCGTAACACACACACACGCGTCGTATTAATCGTCGACCGAGCAACCTCGTCGTCGTGTGCTGCTGTGACTAGCCGATAACACTGCGATTCGAGAGGCCAGGCTTGATTCGAGGGTGTACCCGGTGGAGGAAACAAATTTGTAATTTATTTCGCGTTTAACAATAAACCTACCGAGCCGGGAAAGTAATGCATGTTGTCTTAGAAAAATGCCGAGGTTGAATTTATTTGGATTTTCTGCGGTTCGTATTGTAACGCGTGCTCTGCTAAATGTATTCGTTCGATCATTTCCTACGAAAGCGTCTTTATAATCCCAGTGGTTGTAAAACAAAAAATCCGGCCATTTTGACCCGCGGTGGTAGGTTTAGTGTCGATAAACGCGCCCCGTCGCACGCTCGAGAGGTGCGCGCGGACAATCGCGCGATAATAACCCGCGGATTATGGCAAATCGGTAAGAAAGTTGTAAACTTTCTCGGGACTCAGCTTGCGAAATACAAATCTTTGTGCGAAATACAAATTTTCGATTGCAAGACACTGGGACTGATTCCCATGTGCTTTCAACTTTATAGAATTATTAAAGAAAAGAAAAAGAAATGGATAGTCTGTAGAGCTCGACAATTTTTATTTCTCGTTTCCGATTTTTATTTCGCGCATCTCCGATGATAATACGCGGATAATCAAAAAATCTCTTTTATCCTTATATTTCATGTTTCGTTGCATTGCATAACTAGTTGGACAAAACGCCGCGCGTTGCGTTGTGTTAGCCGTTCCCCAATGATCGCTTTGTTTTCGATTAGTGCATGCGATACGAGCTCAGAGTAGCCTCGTAAATACAGTGATGAATAAATTGCGGATTTTTATGCGAAACAAACACTGTCCAGTAACGCTGTTCGTAAGTAAAGAACAGTTATTTCTTTTAATCGCTTCGGTAAGTCGAAAACGACAGAACGATATTCTTAGATCTATTTCGTTTTTCTCATGAACTAAAAGTCATCTCTTTGTCATAACTTTATATAGACCGTTTGTTACGAAGCATATACTTCGCATTTCCAATATATTTTAAATAAATAATGTCGCGCAACAAACATGAAGAATAACTCCAAGGTACATGGTAGGCGCCGGACGGATTATCTCGTCCGAAACAAGTAATTGTTATAGGTTATGTAACATATAGAATATAAGGGAAAGTTAAACCGAGAAACTATTTATTCGAATTCTCTCGTAATGAAATTGCGGATTTTTATGCGAAACAAACACTGTCCAGTAGCACTGTTTGTAAGTAAAGAACAGTTATTTCGTTTAATAACTTCGGTAAGTCGAAAACAACAGAACGATATTTTTAGTTTTATTCGTTTTTCTCATAAACGGATAAAATCCGCAGTCCAGTGATGAAAAACTGTCAAATGCATAAGGGGTTGGCTAACGAGTACAATTTCTCCGTTTGATCTGTCTTTTGATCAAACTAATTCGAAATCATTAATGAATATAAACTATATTTCTCAAGTGGAACTTATTAAGAAACTTTTGATTCTCGTAAATGCAAGATGTCGATCATCTTGCGTTAAGTGCATGTGCATATGCACCCGCAGCACTCAAGGGATTAATGAGAATGGCGATCCGCGAATTATCCCTATTAATGCAATTTACATCGGACAGTAGTGCAATACGAGAGCGAAAGAAAGGTTTTAGGAAATTGCGTTAATAAATAGATGAGATAGAACGCAACTTTTCTAAATTGACAACTTGGCAACATTGATTATTCTCGATTATGCATCGTATTCGTTTAATCATGCGAACCAGTGTTGCAAGCGACTAGAAATATGTTTTAATTTAAAATAGACCTTCAGCCGTGATACACGAGTTCATGGCAATATGTATAAATGTACATATGTATAAATGCTTCGGAAAGTTCCGCTTGCAGAGGGGGTTCCGAAGGTTCACGATACAAGTCCGCTCGAATAGAACATAAAAAGCTTTCTTCTGATCGGATACAAATTTTGGCGCCGAGGAACGAACAATTCGAAAGAGAAAGTACACTTTTACCAACGCGTTTCTGCATGCGCATATATGCATTCCGATCTAAGATCGAAATTTCTCTCGTTATCCTGTGGGAAGACCGCATTGATAAACAAAATAATTAGTTCGCGGGACCGACGAACGTAAAAACCGATGTAAGAAGCGTTCGTTAAGTTTAATAAAGACATTAAGGGAACTAAAAATATTTTCAACGTCAGCTTGATGCGTTATACGGTGCGATCAAGGAAGACCTCTTTGAACAGTTCGCCTGAAAATTCGTATTCGTTGCGTACATACAAAACTAGTGTGTATGTATGTCTAGTTGTCTAGTGGGCAACTATTAACTACAATAAAATCGAATTTCATTTCAATTCAAAGGGAATTCATAACATAACATATTCCTTTCGAAATCCTCAGCAGAAGCCTGACTTGATGGTACAAGGGGTTAGATAAAGAAGTCAGTAATTTTTATGATTTTATAGTAGGCAGGGATTTGAACCCTGGTCGTTTAGGTGAGAACTTGGCACGCTACCGTCGCGCCACAACAATTCTATTATGATTTTAATAATTCTTGTAATAAAACACAGATCATTTGACCGTGGAAAGTTCAGTGTATCAATATTTTTACCGCAAGTATGCCTTACGCATACGAATATGAAAAGTCTGTAGGAATAGAACGCGAAGGTTTCGCATCGCGTGCAAAATGGCAGAGCGTTATGATAAGACAATAGTAGCTACAATAAAATCAAATTTCATTTCAATTCAAAGGGAATTCATAACATAGCAGATTCCGTTCGAAATCCTCAACAGAAGCCTCACTTGATGGTACAAGGGGTTGGACAAAGAAGTCAGTAATTTTTATAATTTCAATAATTCTTGTGATAAAACATCAGTTATTTGACCGTGGCAAGTTCAGTATCTTCAGTATCAATATTTTTACCGCAAGTATGCATACGAAAATGAAAATTCTGTAGGAATAGAACGCGAATGTTTCGCATCGCGTGCAAAATAGCAGAGCGTTATGATAACACAATCGTAGCTACAATAAAATTTCATTTCATTTCAATTCAAAGGGAATTCATAACATAACAGATTCCGTTCGAAATCCTCAGCAGAAGCCTGACTTGATGGTACAAGGGGTTAGACAAAGAAGTCAGTAATTTTTATAATTTCAATAATTCTTGTGATAAAACATCAGTTATTTGACCGTGGCAAGTTCAGTATCTTCAGTATCAATATTTTTACCGCAAGTACGCCTTACGCATACGAATATGAAAATTCTGTAGGAATAGAACGCGAAGGTTTCGCATCGCGTGCAAAATATCAGCGCTATGATAAGACAATCATAGCTACAATAAAATTTCATTTCATTTCAATTCAAAGGGAATTCATAACATAGCAGATTCCGTTCGAAATCCTCATCAGAAGCCTCAATTGATGGTACAAGGGGTTAGATAAAGAAGTCAGTAACTTTTATCATTTTAACCGTGATAATTTGACCGTGATAAGTTCAGTGTATTCAGCATCAATATTTTTACCGCCTTACGCATACGAATATGAAAATTCCGTACGAATAGAACGCGAATAGCACGCATCGCGTGCGAAATAGCAGAGCGTTATGATAAGACAATCGTGGCAAGAGAAAATAAACGAAAGTGCTTAGAGACTCGTTGCATAGAACGGTCGTAAAAGGAGGAAAAGTGTTCAGCCGAATACGTGCGCACGGCTGGATTTTCGACACAGGGAACAGGACGATCGAAATCAGTCGGGTATCTCGCGCACGATCGATCGATGCATGAACTCGGTTATCGAGCCTGGGATCGCCATTAACGAAGGTTTCACGGTGGATTTTCGAAAAATCGACTCGGATCGCGCGCTGCCTTGTTTCCTCCCTCCTCGTCTCTCTCTCTTTCTCGCTCTCCCTATCTCTCTCTCTCTCTCTCTCTCTGTTGGTCTGTCTCCCCCGCGTCTGCCCTCTCCCTCTCGCTCTCTGTCTCTCTCATCCACCCACGCGCGGCGCAACAACGAAACCGGCCGGCGCGGCGGCTGAGAGAGAGTGTATTTCTTGCTTATTATCCTTTCCTTCGATTTCCTACCGTAAGGAAAAAGAATACAGTTCTCGGATGGTGGCGTACATATCGACGGTATCCTCTCTCGGTGCCCTCGGTGTGACTCACGCGTCGAGGCGTACTCGCCCCGGAGATTTACAGCTCATTACCGATTTCATAGCCCGAAGTCACGATCGATCCTCCGCGGGCGTAACTTCATAATCCGGGACGGCGATGGACCGACCACGACAACGACAACGACAACAACGACGTGGACGACGACAACTACAGCATAGCGCGCGTCAATCGAATCCGCGTGGTCGACTCCGATCGTACGCTAGATCGCGAGCTACAATGCGGCCGAAAGGTGGGAAAAAATGAAGCTCGCGGGCTAGATAGGTCGGGACCCGGAGAACTCGGGGAACCTCGTTCTTAGCCCATAGGTCGTCGCGTCCCCTCGAGACCCATTCACTTCGACAGCAACTTCCTATTTACCTTTCAGTTTCTCCAGGGCATCTCCAGTGGTAGAATCGGCACGCCGATTTCCGGACCCAGTTTCGGTGGGTCCCCGCGGGATGGTCCGTCTGTCTCTCTCTCTTTCTCTCTCTGTCTCTCTCTCGCCGCCGATTTCCTCACAAAAATGTCCTTTTCGAATTCCACTAACGCGAGAACGTTAAGCTTGAGCACCCACGAAGTTGTCCTTCGGCTATCGAGCACCAGCAATCTCTCTCTCACGGTTCCGCGAAGCGATCGCCGCTCGTAATCAAGAGCCGCGAGGAGACCGATCGGGCCTCGTGCGGGCCGCGTGCGTCTGCCAGCTCTGGCATGAATCGTTGGATCCGCGGCCGGGATTGATCGGCAGTCGGAAGAAGAGGCTGCAGAACTGCTGTGTCCGTTTAACGATCACGTTCGACCCGGAGCACGTTGTCGGCGGCACAGCCGCGGCGATCTACCCGGGGCGTAAACACTTCGGTCTCGGTTCGACGTGCGCACACGAAGAACGTGGTGCTTGTGGTCCACGTTACCCGCTCCGCGCCGCTGGAAATGTCAAACGACGAGGACGTTCGCCTGGTTCACCGTTGTGCCGACATCGACGGCCGTCGCTCGACGCGGCGCGCGACTGTGACATAATACGGAGACGGCGATCCGGGGCCGATTTGAAAATCGTTTCTGGTTTCTCTCGCGTCCGGGATCGATCGTCCACGGTGCTCCCCGCGTTGTCGCGACCACGTCGATCCCCACGTCGTTCCCTCGACTTCGTCCTTGATCGTCGTCGAGGCAGGAACGCGGAGGTCTCCGTGCGATCGAAGGTGATCCCCGTCGTTCACCGGCGTGATTCTCTCTGTGCCAGATCTCCGGTTTCCTTGCGTGGTCGGCGCGCGGGATCCATGCGAGATCTAAGCGATCACGGGCGCGCTGCGCTGGTCGGGCGCGTGTGTCCAACTCGAACGCGGCGCAGGCCGGCTCGACTCGACTCGGCTCGGCTCGGCTCGAATCCTCTCTCTCTCGCGCGTGTTCCTCCGTGGTGCACGACTCGAGCGCGGACTGAAGTCGACCGCGTCGTAAGGTGAGCGGAGGTGACTTGCGACTCGAGTCGACTCGACTCGACTCAACTCGAGTCGACTCGACTCCCCTCGACGCCGCTCGACTCGATTCGGCCTGGGCCGAACCATCAGCCCAGCCCAGTGGCGGCGGCGCGACGCGACTTACCTTTCTACGATTATGCCTTATGCCGCGATCAAGCCGCGCCGCGCCGAGCCGCGCCGCGCCGCGGTATCGCGACCTGTTCTACACCACCGTCTCGCAGGTATACGTGCGCACGGATTTACGCGCACCGGCGCGGCGCGGCGCGGCGCGCCGCTCCGGGCTCCCTCGTGCTCTGTCACATTTCTTAGCCTACCCTATCGTCCTTTCTCTATCTGCCGACTGTTACTATCTCCTATGAACGGCATACCCTCCCTCTCTCTCTCCCTATTCTTACTTCCTTCTTTCTCCTTCTTGTTCTCTCCCTCTCTCTCTCTCTCTCTCTCTCTTCTGCTCGAGCGCTGCAGCCCACCGTTTCGTTTTCTCTCGTATCCCTCTCGCTCGCACCACCTCAGGCCGCCTGTGGATACGCCCATGCATAGGCGGCACGTCTACACCACTGCTCCAAGGGGTTACATACAGTAACGAGCARAACTGAGTCTGGTGTAATTGTACCTGGACCTCAAACCGYCTTTTCCAAAGTCACTGTAGATATTGTGCTTGTATCTATGAGTCCAAGTATCTGGAATTCATAAGGTCCAAAATTAACATTTCACAGGTTACCTATTATTAAGTAAAGCTGCATTGTGCAATTTCTGCCAGTTTTTACTGACACGCTAGATACATGGTACAATTGCACCTACAGTAACGAGCGAAACTGATTCTGGTGTAATTGTACCTGGACCCCAAACCGTCTTTGCCAAAGTCACTGTAGATATTGTTCTTGTAGCTATGAGTCCAAGTATCTGGACTTCATAAGGCTCGAAATTAACATTTCACAGGTTRCCTATTATTAAGTAAAGCTGCATTGTGCAATTTCTGCCAGTTTTTACTGACATGCTAGATACATGGTACAATTGCACCTACAGTAACGAGCAAAACTGAGTCTACACTATTTGAACATAACTTTTTCAAAATTAGATCAAATCACTTGAATGTTATTGAGAAGTTAGGAGGATTAGTTTGTTAGACGAGATGTAAAAAATTTTTGAAAAATATTTGAATTGGTCGAAATCGTAAAAATAATAGTAAAAGTTGGTTCTTTAGCTTTCCTATCTGAGCCTGTATTGAAAATTTGAAAAATGTGTTTCATTCGCTCGAATAAATTGTATCCATAAGTGAATTCTACATGCATAGCATTTTGTATTCTTAGGTATCGGAATTTACTCTTTAAGATCGACATTCGAATTTTTAAAAAGTTATGGTGCTTCAAATAGTGTAGACTCAGTTTTCCTCGTTACTGTACCTCGGACGAACTCGAAAAGAGCGATTTCTTGAAATTTCTAATGGCAGTATGATTACCGGACAGCGGATCTTTGTACAAAATAAAAATGTTCTACCTGAATTGCAACTCGAGTGAAATAGAAATTTATTTTCTTTCTTAACCCCTTTCTCTGCAATATCGAGTCAGACTTTACGATGAAGACTGTGAACAGAGTCTAATAAATAAAATTCTAGTTTGTGGTAGTCAACATACATATAACCTTTCGAGATAACATAGGCATACAGTGAATATAAACTTTCTTGTTTCTTTCTATACTAAGAAATTCAATTCAATTTTACACAAAGTAAATAGCAATGCAAGGGGCTAGTACAATGCTCCCTTGAACCACGAGTTCATTTTTAACAATTTTTTTCTTTTTACATTTATTTCTAATCAATTTTCTTTATCATGGCGAATAAGAGAGGCGAAGAAGAACCGTTCATGAATTCGTTCGTGTGAATTAATTCCTTAAAAATTGCCCTTGCATACAACAAGCAATGGCGCCGAATTCGAGCACATGATAAACTGTAAAGGTACTGACAGACACTGCTGCAAGGTGATTTAAAGACTGTTGGTTTTGTACGTGTATCGCAAAAATATTTAAAAGTGTATGTATTTTGCAGGGGGGGGAGCTTCATAACTTCGCGGATTTCACTCTACGTCAGCTCGTGTCTGTATCGAACTGTATATTCAATAGGTTGAAAATAATATAGCGGTACACATAAATTTTTCTGATGTTTTCACTCTTTCAAATTATAATTACTCATTTTTGTCATAAATCCATCCGCTGTCCAACGATTACAGCGACCATAGATCCTCCATTTAAGAGCGCAATCCTTTACTTCACGGCTCGATTCGACTTAATATAAAACCTCCACAATCTGGTGACATATTGCGGACGCAACAAGACGATAATAATAATATCTACAAAATAAGACAATTGTATACCGAACTGTTGTCCAGCAGAAACGTAATTCCTGCTCGAATACCTTCAAGAATCCGAAAACGATATTAAACATCGTCACTCTTAAATTCTTCGAATCCTCGTACTATTTCGAACGGCGCCCACCAATGTTCGCCGCAAACGCGAAAGCTCGCGGTCCAGCGCGATAACTATACGCGAATGCTTCTCGCCGATGGCAGTACCGAAGCGAGAGCCGATCTAAAGGAGGCCTAACACAGGCCTAGGAGAGTCTCTGCGGCGCGTACGCACCAGGCAGTCGGCATTGTCGTTTTTGAATTTCCGCAGGGCCGTAATGCTGCGTTACATAATTGAAAGCGTAGGAAGCAGATTGATTAACACACACGAGAGGAGAAAGGTTCGCGCATAGATTGGTGGTGGCTTTTATGCGAATCGCGCGATGCGATTCTAGGAGACCCACGTGGGTGTCATCACACGAGCGCGTGAAAAAAAAGCTCTCTCTCTCTCTCCCTCTCTCTCTCTCTCTCTCGGTCTTTCTCTCGCACAGATTATAGTCGCTGCGGCGCACCGTCTCGGCTTGCAATATACGAGCCGCACAGCCTCTCCAATATCACGGAAAAGGAGGAACGACGGGCGACAATAAGCCGCGAGTTTACGATTTCCTCTTCGGGAACCCTCCCCGGGAACCCGGGGGGGCATCCCGGGATCGAGAAAAGTTTTCATCGCCGCCCCTTCTCGAGTAATTGCTCGCGATTTAGCCCCGATATTGTTATTCCGATGAACCCGGCAATTAAGCGACGCCATGGTCCGCGGTCGGCCTTTAAACGCGAGCAACGCGCCTGCCTCTCTTTAACGCTTTGTTAACACTGAACGCCTCGGTTACGGGCAACCGTATTCCACGAAAGTGAGGAACGGGCCCCGACGAGCCGCGCGCGATAATTATCGGGAAACACGAAACGCATGACAGCGCGCCGGGGAATTATAATTCAATTAAACCCGGTACGTGTCGCGGAACCGGCGAAACGGATTTTTCTTTTAGAAGACACGCAGCAGCAACGTCATTATTGATGGAACGCGCGATGGTTCGTTCGGTACGTAACGTCATCGCCCGATTTTCTTGGGAAACCGACGGCGTCGAAATTGTAAAGCTACGTCCACACCGAAGAGAACCTAATTGTTCTCGCCTCTCCGAAAGGTAAGTCGAGATTACACGAAGCTCCTCGATTCGTTAGAGCACGATACCGAGATGAGAACTGTTACGGCTGTTGATTTCTTTGATCTTTACCGCGAAACAATCGAAAACAGTGATTCTTTCAATAAATATGGAACGTTAGAGAGAAGTTTCGGATTTGTGAGTACGCTGCTTCATGCTTTCGTGCACAGTCATCTTCCATGGAATATCCGAAGAGCGTTAATTCGACGTTGATTACTACGCTATTGGAAGAGTTTAGGAAAAGCAGGAAACGCAACTTATATTCACAGTGTGGTTGATCATGGTTTCACATATTCTTCTCCTGAATCCTAATCTCTATTAGTACGGAAATTAGACTTTTTAGGAAAGCATGTTTGAGCCTCAAATGGCCTCGCATAAAGTGAAAAGTAGGGATTGTCGATGAAATAGTGTACACTCATTTTTAACACTATTGAAAAATCGACGACACACAGCTAAGGATTCCATAATAAATTGTTGAATAGCAGTAGCCATTTCAGATAGCTGAAGGTGTCTGGTATATAAAGTGGTAAAAGTTGTTTCAATTTTTATTATTCAGTAATATTAAACCCAAAGAAGGAACTTTATTGCGGATGGAAAAATGTCATCGTCAAGAGTATTTCCACAAAAATCTAAAAATATTCAAAGGGTAGTTAACCCTCATACGTTCCTCCAAAATTCACTCGTTTAAATCACTTAAAATGAAAATGAAAATAAAATAAAAATATCATTAAACGATTGATTTCTTTCTGTCTGTGTCGTGAGATGTTTCTATGTCTTTAAAATGTGACGTTATAAATGAAATATAATTTGTTGATTTAAAGTGTAGAGGAACATTTACTTTATGGAACTACAAATATTGTGTAATGTAGAGGGTGAAGTTGGGATGTAAGGGTGAATTATTGTCCTAGTACCTATTAATATTTTGTCGTAGCATACGAGGGTCAATCAATTTATCTCTCGAGCGGCTCACTTTGTGATATCGTTGTTTGTGAATAGTGTGGTATAATTTATTACTCTAGAGTCAACACATTGCTGACCGGTCACGAGTTGACTCGTGTTTTCATGACGAAACGTTGTTGGGACAATATCACACCCAAAAAGGAAATAAAAAGTTGTATAAACGATATGTCTAAAGTTTTATTTGAATGCGTTTCGTATAAATAAAGTTTACTGAAGTTTATTTAGATTGTTTTAGTTCTACATTTACTTACGAAATAATATCTGGTGACATCAGATAGTTCCTGCGTAAGATTGCCGGTCAACAATATGTAAGCATTTGCATTCTATTCCAAAAGAGCTTGGTACAACTTTTTCATACGACCTCGTTATGGCCCTTCTGAGTTGCAACATTAGCTCCTTTATTCAAAAGCATTGTGCTAATTTCTTCGTTTCCTCTTCGAGCAGAAAGACGGAGTGTTTGTTTGTGAATAGCGAGAAAAGTTAATCCAGTTCCGGCTTCGGGGAGCCAGCTGGTGGGGATATCGAGCATAATCAAGCATAATCGGACGGAAGGGAATCTGGTCGCTGGCCGATTGACAATCGAAAACCCCGTAACTGTTTTCGTATGCACATCGAATAGGTGCACGTGTACGCTCGTCCAACGTGATACAGAATGGCGAGCGTAAGAGTGACCGTACTCGCTGATCACATGCTCAAAAGTGTGCGCATTAAGCAAAGAGGGCAGCAAGGGCCGGTTGTCCATCCGACTTTTGTTCTTTCCGATGCAGATGGAGCCGTCGACAGTGTTGTCGGACGTGAAAAACGTGCCTGTTAGAAATATCTTAAACTCGAAGGTCGACTCGTGTAAACATTCTTGATTTACTGCTCTGCTCGGTGACAATCGCATGATCTCCCTGGGCGGAAATAGAGTAGCGGTAACTCGCGGATAATTTATGACTGCAGGTTGTGATTTGTTTACATACCGTTCAACCTGTACGCACCATGGTAGATTCACATTTTTTCCTATTTCGATCGTATCAGCTGCGAAGAAAATCGTGCGGCAAGGAGTTCGTGAAAAATTGTTGTTAATCTATCTATTAATATGGTAGTAACGCACGATAAAGTGCTCTTCGTAATGCACAGAATTGCAAGTCAATTCTTTCATGGTGGATATGATTTATGCATGAATAATTTATTCCATTTCTCCTTGTTCTTCGGAGAGCTTGCAGTGAATTATTATGTTTGTATAATATCGTCTGCAGATCGGATTCTTCTGCGTGTCAATTACTGGAACATTTAAGTTCCTTCTCGTCTGGATTATTATTTCGATGACGAGCGCAAGTTAGTCGTTATGCTCATTGGGAACTTACATGTCAGTGATTACACGCTGTATTTCTTTTATCCGTTGTCGTTTTGAATCACTATCAGTCGCTGCGTTGGTATCCTTTTTCCACTTTAACAATGTGTTCAGGAGAACATGTGTCAACCTTTCTTTTTTTATCTATTTCCTTGTGTAGGCCTTTTTCATAGAAATATGTTAAATGAAGTTTTATTCCCGCATTATTTATAATTTAAAACCGATAAATTGCACCGTTTTGATTGACCCTTGAACCGACGATCTGAACGCAGGGTTAAGAAAAACTTGGATCGACTGAATAATATATATCTGAGATTCTACAATTGATCGATTGTTATAAATTTACGCGTCTATAGAATTTATTCGAATCAACGCACAGAATCGATCAATCGATAGAGACTACACAGCGGATCTTTAGGCAGATTAATCATTTTCTATACAAATTGCAACAAACTGGAGTGCAATGGAAATTGATTTTCTTTCTTAAAAGATTTCGAATGATTTTCTTTCTTTTTACTATTTCAAATTAGATCTACTCAGTTCTGTCCTAAATGCATAAAATCCGCTATCTTATAATGATTTTAACGCAATAGCTGTTTCCAGGATGAGTTTATTCATGTATGGAACTCGTATAGTGTGAGCTCGTACAGTTTGAATTAATCGGTATAATTTTTCCCATTATTCCTGAGCTAACCTCATCTTCCGAGGAAAAATTCAATTCCGTCAATGAAATGATTCGCGCGTTGCACCAGATACAAGTACTAGCGCGAAAACAACGGTTACGTATAGTCAGTTTACAGTGTGATCTACCGAAGCCGCAGGAAAAGGACGACTTCGCGCACTTGTAAATGGCGTCTGCTTCTACTTCGAATGTAAAGACAAACGTTGAATATATGTAGACCTATCTACCCAAGTTTCATAAGAACGACGACTTATATGCATCTGTACAGGGTTCCCGCTTTTATCTTGCATCGTTGGACAATTGAAACGCAAGTTCCTCTTGGAACGCAATAACTTTGTTCACACTTGATCGAGTGTCAATCGCAATCGTTCTAGTAACAAACATTTCTCTTTCATCTCAACAAACTCTCAAACGTCGTGGTTTATACATTACGAAAATTGCATCAATCCTCAAATAACACGCTACTTCCAATTTCATGGTCCTCCAAAATTTCCATTTCGAATCTCTCGAAAATTTTCTTTTCTAGTCTCGTACAATCAAAATTACAAGGTAAGGTAATAAAGTTTATTTTACTACTATGTTTCACCTTGTATGACCTTCAACGACTTATATGCATCTGTACAGGGTTTCCGCTTTTATCTTGCATCGTTGGACAATTGAAACGCAAGTTCCTCTTCGAACGCAATAACTTTGTTCACACTTGGTCGAGTGTCGATCCCGATCGTTCTAGTAACAAACATTTCTCTTTCGTCTCGACAAACTCTCAAACGTCGTGGTTTATACATTACGAAAATTGCATCAATCCTCAAATAACACGCTACTTCCAATTCCATGGTCCTTCAAAGTTTCTATTTTGAATCTCTCGAAAATTTTCTTTTCAAGTACAATAAAAATTGCAACTTTGAGCATCTCCTGAAAGGTAATAAAGTTTATTTTTCTACCGTGTTTCCACCTTGTATGACCTTCAACGATAACTCGCTGAATTCGTCCCAACACTGGCTATCAGATCGTGATGAAAAAAACAGAGTCTTCCATTTAAAAAAAATGGAAGAGTTGACCTTGAAATCTCCTCTATGCCTCCACCCACGCAGAAAATGTTTGTGTTTACAATATGTCCCCCTCTATACCGCGTAAGTTTTCTGCACAACATTTTTCCGTATTATTACAAATAACGGCAACATTCAAACTGGACATAGTTGTTTCCCCACCCTGTGTATCATCCCCTAAAGTGCAAGGTTCCTCTCTTGACAACAGGGAACCCCTCACCATCGGAGTATCGAGCAGCGACACCATTGATATTTTCAAGAGGCACGGTAGCCCCTATTCGCGTAAACAGCAAGGACAAGCGATCCGAAGCTAGGTGCTTAGAGAGAGAGCGTGTGTGTAGAGCGAACGCGAACGTGTGCTGGTACGAAGCTAGAAAGAAAGAGAGAGAGAGAGACTGACGGCAAGAGAAATAGAGAAAGCGTCACGAGAAGTTTCGTCGGTGAAGTGCGGAGCACAGGGATGGTGGAAAATCGGCGCGAGAGGAGCGGGAAGAATTGAAAAGTGAAAGGTAGGAAAGGGACGGAGCGATGCTGGGTAGAAAAGGTGAATCGTTCGGAAGGGGTGGGGGAAGAAGATTCTCTTTTGCGAATGAAAAAGACAGGTGTTTCGAAGGAGGGCGAGGAGGGACAAGGAGGAAAAGACGCGGAGAGAGAGAGACAAGCGAAAAGATACGGTGTATCCGAAGAGAGAGAGAGAAATAGGGGGAGAGAGGAAGAGATAAGAACGAGAGGAGCCCACCGCGAGAGAGGGATATGGTACAGCGAGTGGCGTGCATTCTCTTGCACACGCTGCCTCCCTCCTATTGCGGACTGGGCAATGCACACGTGCACCGTGCACACGGTATCGGTGCAGGTCTGCGTGTACAAAGTAGGTCCACGAGAAACGGAGAGACGGCGAAGAGAGCGAACATCGCCGTCCCCTCGCGGCCGGTGCGACCAATCCGCGGCAAGCGCGAGCTGCGTGAGGGCGGAACGCGGCCTCTTCGCGTATATTTGCGTATTTATTATTCAGTTTGCAAATACGTGGCAAAAATGATCTCCCTCGGCGCGCCGCAGTGGCTGGATCTCCGGCCCGCTCCTCTAAACCGGCCCGCGCGCCCGGGAGGTGGAGCTAGGAGATAGGAGCAGAGAACACCGGTAAGATATCAGCCGTTAATTTGTTTGAAACGCCACTTGCACGGCCGATTGCGCCGTCTCTCCGCGCAACCCGACTTCTGCTCTACGCGCGTACATGTGTGTACGTGCTATGCAAGCGAACCGGTGTTAACCAGCCGCCAATGGGAAAGGATATTTTCTAATTTGTCCTTCTGACGCGACCAGACACACCGACGACAGATTCGGCTCGAACGGAAACATTCGGATGCCGCGTACGAAATTTTCGATTTTACGGTTGAAAGAATAGTTTCGTCGGTTAAGACGGGTTTGTTGTACTGTAGGGTTATGAATGAGCCGACCAAGGGCGCAGTTTACGATTACGGTGCGGACGTGACTTCAGGCTATTTTTGAGATTTAGCGGAAGTCCCTGTTTCATGCTGATTTATTAGAGACTTCCCTTTTTAGCTAAAGGTCTCGATAGTCGTTGACGTACCGTAAGACATCTGCGGACCAAATGCGGACCGTTAAGGGTCCTAGGCAGGCGAAGAGGGAAATTGGTCAGTTTCCTTCACCCCGTCGCCACTTCGAGGGCATTATTATAAAAGGGATGAATGCGAAGAATGTCAGTTAGTCGTTGGTCGGAGAGTCTGAGAGTTGAGAGTCAGTTGTGAGTAGTGAGTAGTTAGTTGCTAGTCGAGAGTTGGGAGTTGTTAGTTGAGAGTTGAGAGTAGTTAGTTGGGAGTTGTTAGTCGGAGAGTCTGAGAGTTGAGAGTCAGTTGTGAGTTGCTAGTTGAGAGTTGAGAGTCAGTTGTGAGTTGCTAGTTGAGAGTTGAGAGTCAGTTGTGAGTTGCTAGTTGAGAGTTGAGAGCAGAGAGTTGAGAGCAGAGAGTTGAGAGTCGAGAGTCGAGAGTCGAGAGTTGAGAGTCGAGAGTCGAGAGTCGAGAATCGGGAGTCGATAGTCGGTAGAGAGAGTCAGCTAGTAGAGCGAGTTGTTGTTGTTATTAAATAAAGTGTTTTATTGAGACCGACGTCCCTAAATCATTTCACCCATTACGCCGCACCCTATACGTAGGGGTTTCTATAAAATATTCTTACAGTACTGAATACCATTTAATGGTGCCTAGCTCCAAGACCTAGCTCCTAGCTCCTCCTAGCTCTTCAGTTTTTGTCTACACGTTTAATTTTACTTTTGGATAAAGTTACGTTTCAATGTCCGTCGATGTCTTCTTTCTGTGGAAAGAGAAGCAGATTAAGGTTTGCTGTTCAAGTGTATTGCGGCGCAGAACGCGAAGAGGATCTAGCTAGAAAATTCTAAGTGGATTCGATGAAGACGTGAATGCGAATTGTTTTTAGGAGCGTCTTATACCAGACAATAGAGAGTGAACTCTGATAGTCCGATAGCAACGGGATTCGAGCAGTGGAGGATATTACAATACGTTTCGGTTCGTCCCCCTGATCGAGAGGAGAAGAGACTCTAGATCAGCTCGAGAGTAAGGGCGATAGGCTCACTACCTCGTCGGACTCTCTTTCAGAAATGCATTTAAACTTCCGCTTTGTTATGCTCCCCCCACCCGGCAGAACGCGTTTCCTCTCTCTTTCTTTCCGGTTGTTGCACTCAAACAAGGCCTGTCTCGATTTCCGAGGGAAAAGCTAGACTTTTTGGTTTTGATCACCACCCTTCTATGGAAATATTCGCGCGCTGCAGTTTCAGTTGCACCCCCTCACGCTTTGATAAACTAATATGACGATAGTAAGTCCATCCTGCTACTCGGTATCCCGTCCGTCTTCCTGCGGATGCCCGGACAAATTGATACAGGTGCGCGACACAAATCGCAGCTCGCAACAAGCTTGATTCCGACCGGTGGCGTTTCATTCACTCGCCGAACCACTGCTACACTGGCTTCAAACTTGTTCGAACATGTATGATGATGTTTCAACATGTTCGAACGTGTTTGAACAGCTTCCAGCCTGTTTGAACCTGTGTGAACATGTTCGAACATATATGACGATGGTCCAACATGTTCGAACGTGTTTGAGCAGGTTTCAACCGTTTCGAACCTGTGCCAACATGTTTGAACATGTAGAATGATGTTTCAACATGTTCGAACGTGTTTGTGCAGGTTTCAACCAATTTGAACCTGTGCCAATATGTTTAAGCATGTATAATGATGTTTCAAAATGTTCGAGCATGTATAATGATGTTTCAAAATGTTCGAACATGTTTGAGCATGTATAATGATGTTTCAAAATGTTCGAACGTGTTTGGGCAGGTTTCAACCGGTTCGAACTTGTGCGAACATGTAGAACACTTATGATGATGTTTCAACATATTCGAACGTGTTTAAACAGATTTCAACCAGTTTGAACCTATGCAAAAATGTTGGAACATATATGACGATGTTTCAACATGTTCGAATGTGTTTCGGCAGGTTTCAACCGTTTTGAACCTGTGCGACAATGTTTGAACATATATGACAATGTTTCAACATGTTCGAACGTGTTTCGGCAGGTTTCAATCGTTCTGAACCTGTGCGAAAATGTTTGAACATATATGACAATGTTTCAACATGTTCGAACGTGTTTCGGCAGGTTTCAATCGTTTTGAACCTGTGCGACAATGTTTGAACATATATGACGATGTTTCAACATATTCGAATGTGTTTGGGCTATTTGAACCGGTTCGAACTTGTGCGCACATGTAGAACACGTATAATGATGTTTCATGTTCGAACGTGTTTAAACAAGTTTCAACCGGTTTGAACCTGTGCGAACATGTTTGAGCATGTACGATGACGTTTCAACATGTTCGAAATATTTTTCCTTTATTATCATGTATATTGAATTCTATTTGTCTTGCCCAGAAATGAATTTCAGATCGATTGGCAAGGTACGCACTGCTAATTAGAAGTACGCTCGACAAATCCAGTGTTTATTGTTTACGAATTCAAATTGAGGAAACATCGCTCGCGCCAGTGAATGCTTTGACGGTAAGCTCATCGAGTTGTTGAAATGTCTCTCTCGTGCGAATTTTTTTCTGAATATTACGGGGGACAACGCGTATTCAGGCTTTGTCTGTTAACGCGGTATCTCCAGTACGCCGGCATTGTATTCTAAAGGAATAGATTCACGATCGTACGATAATCAAACGAACTGTAAAAAAGGGTCAATTATATTCCTCGCACGAATGCGATGCTGATAAGGCGCAGTCAAGTAATTTATTTTCCTAATATGTTTACGAGTTGAATGACAAACGGGATGGATAAATGTTGTTTCGTGTTGAAGCCGGGTTCATTTAACTGCGGTACAAGTTAATGACACGATCAGCCAATGAGTAACACTATCAAAAGTTCTGTAAAACCATAGCAAGAATCATGAAATGCGTATAATTTGAATTTTTAGATTTTCAACCATTTTTACCTATAACTTTTGGTTGGACTGAACAAACTTGTATCTAACTGGTACACAGAGATAACACTCGTCTTCTATATAGCACGTAGCCAGTATTTTGCGTAATTTACTATCATTCTGAAGTTATTAAAACCACCACGAAAGAAGTAAACGTAGCTACAACCATCGTATCTCATATTATGGAAATTACACGTTAACGAGGCTTTGAAAGCAGTTCATTTTTCACTACCAACGAAGTAATCCATGCAGAGTGTCCGCGTTTAAGTGATACAGTCAATTATCTCGTAAAACGCCGAAGATGCGAAGGCATTGTTTAAAATGATGTTACACGGTACATTACGGCGGAGATGACACTCTTGGCGAATCTGCTGTCGCTCTTCCCAATTAAGAATATTTTTGGCTTCTACATTATAGATGAAAATAGAATGACCTAAATCACTGAAATTTTTCCTGCAAAAACAGCTTCTTCGAACACAGAATCTTCGAAAAGTGACAAAACTAAGCAGATGTGACTTAAAACCGTAAAAACATTCGAGGACTTTAAATACTGTTATATTATTTTCAATTCATTAAACGTATCTATTTCACTTCGGTTTGTTGCAATTCAGCTGGAAAATTTTTACTTTTCACGGAGATCTCACAACAACGAAGAAGATCTTGAATCTACTGAATAGCATTTATTTTCTTTATAGCCAAACAAAATTCTTCTGCGACCAATATTTAATTGATAAAGCGAACGTAGGTGTATAGACTAAATACAAATATACTTTTGAGAGAATGGTCAAGGACAGAGGAGGCTCCAGGAAGAAAATCGTGCAGCAGGGTGTTAACACTAAACCTACCACGGTCAGATGACCGATTTCATATTTTACAATTATTGAACTTATAAAAATTCATTTCTGGAAAGTAGTGGAATAAATTTCCTTGTCCAAGCATTTATTATATGGAAAATTACGGAAAATCTCAATAAATTTATGGTTGCCATTTTTATAAGGCAATATTTATCAGATGCTGTTAATGCTTGGTAGGTTTAGTGTTAAGAATATATCGGCATCTGTTTCAGTACTTATATCGTGTATTTTGTCCGTCGATTTTGAATTTCCAAGCGTCGCCTCGTGCAATAAATTCGCGTTCTGCCGCGACGCGTTCGTAGGAAGTCTCTCTCCCCGCTGAATTCGCCATTGCGGGGACAAAATCTGTCCCAGCCTCGGATAGCTATTCAGCCGCAAGAAACGGGGTACGGTCATCCCCCATGCAAAAGAAGACCGGTACCGGTGTGCTCTTCTTCGGCCGTGTGCATTTGCTCACCATGGTCATTTACACCTTCCTCGCGTGTTCCCGGCACGCCATAACATTTCCGCGCACCACGATATCATCTCCTTTCCTCTGTTCGCCTCGCAGGTTCTTTGAAGTTCGCCAGGTACTTCCTGATCTTAAATACTTAAGGAAATGGCGATTTGATCGTGCGGCCGGTTCCTTCTTTCCACGGGGCTGTCTTGAAACCACCGCGGAGTTTATCGGATGCAAACGTGAATGCGATCTTCGTGCATGCCGAAGATACAAATCGTAATTCTACGAGCCTGCGAATGATTCCTGGTTCGCGTTTTCGGCACCAGAACAGGCAGACGCGCTTTCGTCGCGGCAGCGCGGCGACTGGTCCGCCATTTTTCGAAGTTGTCGCTGCTGGCGCGCGCCTTCGTGCAGCGTGCTACATTTTTGTTCGTAAAGAAGCATCGTAAGCTCATCTCTCGAAATTTATCAATCATTTTCTGTGCGCAATTATTTATTGTACACTATCGTCCATGAGCATTTCTATTTTGAAGTGAGGTTCAGAGTTTTTGTCTCGTCGCATCCAAGTTAAATCAATCCGGAAGTTCTAATTAGATAGTCGATAAATATTGACGATCTATAAGTTGACAATCCGTCTTTCACCAAACATTCTCAAATCCAAATTGTTATGCAGTGAATGCATATTCCCCGCTATTGTACAACTGTTGATTAACACAATTCCCAAACAATATCTCCCAAACTTTCTAATAGTCAGAATATAAGATTAGTTTAACCTAACTTTTCGTCTAACCTCACTTATTATATTTCATATTTATCTTACAGGAAACGTTTCATTGCGGTCACTGCGTGTTGTCTTTTATTACATTCTTCCTTGTAAATAGCATGGAATGTTATGTTAATGAAGTGTATGCAAAGTCAGAGAAAGGGAAAAACGTTCTGTCGTAACATTTCTTTTCGGAAAACGCAGAGTAAAAATGAGAAACGGATATAGTGTACTCGACCCTTTGACGACTGGACGCGATATCTCGCCACAACAATGTCGTTTATGCAACGCCATAGACGAGATATCTTGCCATAAGGATGTAGGTTGCGCAACGCTATGGACGAGATATCTCGTGTGCCTTTTATTAGAAATCCATTCGCGAGACACTTCGTCCTCGATGGAGGAAGGTAAAAAATAGTAAATAGGTTCGTTTTTTTTTTTTCTGTAATGATGCATGGCATCGCACAGACGGCATTGTGGAATTCTAATCTCGTAACAGCGAATTTAATTATTGTGTACTTGCATTAGATCTAATAAAAAAATCAACGTGAGGATATAGGTTGGAAAACACGTATGAATTAAAAATAAATTAAAAGTAAGTATAATTTAAGGACTTTAATCGTCGAAAGCGTTCGTCTAGCAAGTATGAAGCGCTTCTTCCCGCTATGTGCTCACAACTGAACATGATTCATGGTACGTGTTACGCGCGAGCGTGTGTACGTGTTTTCCCGGTTTAACAGTCAATTTCATGCCCCCTCAATGACTCTCGTTATCCGATTCAATTTACAAAACAGTGTGTACTTCGCGAGTAATATTAATTTAATCGAAGTCCATTTACGTTCACACGTAAGAACAACGGTAATGGAATAAAAGCGGAGTTACAAGCGTGACGAGCCAGAAAGCATGGCAACCGATGTGTATCTTACGGGGCAGTTTAATCGATGACGTAACATCTTGACTTGCTAAACGACGCCGCCAATATGTCCGTAATCAATGACGTTCGGGCCAAACCGTGACTCGTTGAAACGTCCGCGGTCCATTCCCAAAATGCAGGACCGTTTATTAACTTCCGTTGAGTCATCGTTTACTTTGCGAAACGCGGAGACCCGTAGCGCAAAAGTTTCCTTCGACCGAGTCCCAATGGAGTTGTTAAAACCATGCCCCGCTGTGTAATCTTGTACAATTTTATTCAGGTTCCATTTACGTATATTCTAAACATTTTTAATCACGTCAGACGCGAGTACATTTTTCGAACCTACCGAGCCTTAAAAGTGACATGTTATCTTGTAAAAATGACGAGATTTTGTGCGGTTACAATATAGGTCCTCGTAAATATATTTATGTAATCGGTTCCCACGAAAGCAGTTCTACAATTTCAGTAATTGTGTAATAGAAAATCTGGAACGGTCTTCCAGATTCTAATTACAGCATACGGCAGAGGATACTTTTCACAAATCGATGCCGACGTGGCTGAAGTTGAAAATTATCTTCTGTTTCGTAGTTTGCAAGAAGCATGACGTCGTTACCAGCGTTGAGCACCACTGCCGACAGCGCACGTTTTGCCAAACTATTTCGTTTCAACATCGAAACCGAAACGGGATTTGCAACTTCCGCTGGTGCCTTCTGCAGGTCGAAGGTTCGCTCTATCAGATAGTATAATTAGATTTTCTCCTACAATCGTTTCTACTGAAATAAATTGAAAAATATCTGTAAACATTGTCTGGCTCTCGTCGACCTTTCTACTGTAATCATTAGACTGCGCGTTTTGTGCATATATAGCAAAAATGAATAGGTTAAATACAATACTGAAGGAGACGTTAGAAGAATTACAGTACACTGTTATATTATTTTCGACTTCTTAACATGACTAAAAGAGAAAAGATATTTAACCTCCGGTTTCCAATAGTTGACTTGAACCATTTTTATTTTGCACAAAGATTGCTTAGAAACCATTGAGTCTTCGAAGTAATTTCATTTGTACAACAATTGTATAACTAGTGTTATTAAAGTGCAGGACACATTTACAATTAAAAACCATTAGAACCAATGCAGGGTCATGCTCACTGATCGAAAGTTTATTTAACCCTTTGCACTCGACGCCATTTTCATTCTAAAACTAAATTTTCCTTCCTCCTAGCAATATTTTCATTTCATCGATACGAAACTGATCCGATTTCCACATACAATTTTGTGTTAAATACAATTTTGTAATGTAACAAATACATTGCAATATTTTTGTGTAATTTCTATGAAATAATGCCACAACAATTTCTAGTGATGCTTCAAACTCACCACTCGAGTGCAAAGTATTAAAATTGGAAATTGGAAGAATTTAAAATTCGTCGTACAGTTTCGTTTCAAGTAAATAAATTAGTATTTCGTATTGATAGTTCGTAAATTAGTATTGTTTAGCGGTATTAGTACTTTTAGTATTAGCATTACTATTTTAGTAGTATTTTTTTCGCATTTGAGAATGCGAAAACCTTTTCTACCGGCTGCCTTACTAACTCCGCACTTGTCATTCTTTGAGAGAGCGGTTCTCCTCAGTCCATCTCTCTTGAAAACCGAGCGGTTCAAAGTTCACGGTATTTTACGCCCTACTTCCTCCGACGCCCGTACCTTCAAACCGTAACGCAACCTCTCCGTGAAGAGAAACGCGACAAATTAGATCTGCGAGGTTTCTCGCATGTCACACCCGATGTAGCGAATGACCGACTAAACTTCCGAGGCGAACGTTCTTTTTCAAGAATTCCTTTTTCCGTCGAACACGCCGAGCACCTTAGGCGAGCCACTTCCGCTCGCGGGAACGTCGATGCTAGATTTTCCAAGTAAATTGATTATGCAAGCGTTTGCGAAAGAGGTCTTCGTCCTCTTCGAACCGCCGCCATGATTACCCGGAATGATCTAGAATTTTTCCTGGAAAATTCCTAACGATCTACAG
>CM052131.1:2496851-2530596 GCA_028454255.1 Halictus ligatus
AACATTTTGTACATTAGCGTCAAATAAATAACACAGTTCTGTTGTTACAAAATACGTTTGTTTTTTTCTTTCTATGCTACGTTTTCTCGTTAAGAAGTTATTTTTTGTATTGCTTTTTTCTATAAATAGTCATCTATTTGCGATACCAACATACTTGAAAATCTTGG
This sequence comes from Halictus ligatus, assembly GCA_028454255.1. Lineage (NCBI taxonomy): Eukaryota > Metazoa > Arthropoda > Insecta > Hymenoptera > Halictidae > Halictus > Halictus ligatus. Next base: position 2,497,019 of record CM052131.1, read on the forward strand.
GTTGCGCTGGATTTCTAAACTTTTTAATTATCTTAGAGCGAAACCGCGTTATAGAAATGCCGTTACACGGAAATTGCTTGTACCAATATAATTATGAAAGTTTACATGCATCCTTCTAATACAATTTAAAAATATGGCAATTAAACGAACATTTATTCCTTTTATCAACAGGGTCAATACGTTGAAAATTTAATGAAAATTTTATGGAATCTTATGCACATTTTTATATTCTTATGTTCGTACTTGTTCAACGCTAATCAACGCCTTCGCGTCATTTACATTAACTTCGCATTTATTATTCAACTCATTAGTCACTAATGAAAGCTTTTATGTGTATCCGAATTCTATTAAAAATGTGCATAAAATCCAAATTGGGTATAAAGGGTGCTTATCATAATATCTTCAAAAGAAAAATACTATCAACTTTAAGGAGAAATTGTATTTTTACTTATTGCATACTTTTTATGTGATAGCGAAAAATTTTCAAAATACGTATCTACTTTGAAACTACTAAAAGAGCAATTTTTTCTATGTAAGTGTAGTACGCCGGCAATGTGTTATTTTTAAAGTACAACATTTCGGAAATAATTCACGTAAAAGATGTAGATATTCACATAAAAAATATAGATTATTTTATAAAAATATCAAACTGTTTTTTCAGGTCCTCTAGATCATTGCACAGTCGAATTAAGGTGAACATGATTTGTTTCCCCTTAGTATTTTATAACATTCGTGGGATACATTTTTTGGGAAATATTAAAATGCAACATAACTGTGATATTTATTAACCTAACAATATTTTTACATTCGTCTGACACATAAATGATTCAAGCAATAATCAATTATATGTATACAATGCAATATTTGTAAATTTGTGACAATTATAAACGTAAACATAATTTTTTGCAACCATAAAAATTATGCTCACCTATTATTGTATAATACTTTTATTACAAAATATATCATGTTGTTCTGTTCGCATACGCTAAGTATCCCTTTGAAGATAAAATGCCACGACACTTCACATGAATTTGATATCTGGTAACCCAGTGTAGCCTGACATTATCATTAATTATTTTGCTTAATTCTTCTTCGGAAAGAATTTCTACAAATGAAAAAAAAAATGTTTACAGTACACGTCTATAAAATTCTGCTTGTAAACAAGAAGAACTTACGATCAGGATCGTTATGTGTTAATAATTGCACATCGTTTTCATGTGTGAATTTTTGCAAAGCTGGTGGTACAACACAACATGTAGCTAAAGTAATTTGTACAATGTTTGGCTTCACCTGTACGAATAGAAAAATTATATAAAATCCATATGCAAAATATTCTGCAAGTATTCATAGAGAAAGTAGTAATTGCTAGTATCTTACATTTGCCCATTGAAAGAAGTCAATAAATAGATTTGTACTAACATCACTTAAACCGACACTCGATAATTTACCAAGTCCAACATATTCCTCTACTCCAATCCATAATTGTTTCAATGATGGCAATAAATCTTCTTTGCCCGAATAGGCAATTACTAAAGACTCAATTGCATTTGTATTCAGATAACTGCAAACTATAAAACAATGCATTGGAAAATAAATAATAGATATAATGAAATTTGACTTACAATCAAAATTATAATAATATAAAATATATACAAATTATAAAACTATTATCTACACTGATGGATTAAGGATTTTATACCTTCATCTATAGCTTCTTTCAACAGATTCACATTCGGTGAAGACATGAAAACTTTGACAGTTAGTTTAACTTCCTCTCTGACGATACCTTGCAAAGCATTGTCCTTTTTTCCTTTAATCTAAAAGAACAACAGGTTTTCAACGGTTTAACAATCCATTCGTTTGAAACTAAAATTGAAAAATGTTCATACGTACAACCACTGCATTGTCTCCGTCATTATCTTGAAGAACAATTTTCAAAGATTCGATTAGCTGTAAAAATATTTCGCAAACGTCATAACGACTGACGATGTCCTTTCGGACGAAGGTAAACATAACCTTCAGAATTATTAATTTTATTCGAAAAGGCTTTTAAAAACTTACTTCGTCTGCGGGATTCTGGCTCGTTTTAGTTTTCGGCTCATTCAAGGAAAGTATATTCCCCGTACAAATCAAGACATTCTGCGACAGCATAGTGCTGCATAAAATCTCGGAAGTGCTAGCGAAACGTGTGTAGATGCCTAGCCGGACTTATAATGGAAACTGATATCATAGACCGTAATTTAACTTCTTCTGATGAGTGTTCGTAATCACCGATGACTACTCTGACGAGGCAATTTTCCGTCTGGAGATAAAGTCAACCTCTTTGAATTGAAATTTTGTGAAACATGTGCACATGTATCCATGACTATGTACTATTCGTAATTCTTATCATCGTTCGGAATAGTACGGTAGAAAAATTCTGCATTGAATCGTGCAACTGATTCTTTTTTAATGCACAGATAGTTTAAAGGATCGAGACTTCAAAAATATGTTTTGATCCTTTAAACTTTTTGTGCATTGGAAAAAAGTCGAACAGACTTTAAAAATATGTTTTATACCAAAAGAGAAAACAGCCCTGGCCAATTTTATTTTTATAAATGTGCGGTTACATAGATTATTCATTGTCGTTGGTATTGTACAAGATTTTGAAATGAATCCAGCGTAAGAGTAATATCGATTTTCTGGATTTCTAAGGCGACCACCTTGCTCTACGATCATAAACGATTCACGAACAATAATAGTAACATTTTCGTTCGATCAATCTGTCATTTTGTCAACATATCACCGCGTAGAAAAGCAACGATATTAAAACATTCGTATCATTCATCCTTGTGATATATTTTAAAAAATGACGTTACCGTTATCTTTCACGCCAAACATAGATATATGTATATGCAGACGTATATCAATCGAGTGTTCGCAACCAATAACTAAACTCAAGTTCAACATACGGAATAACACAAGGCGTTACAGTATATTTTTTACAGTGTTAAACTTTTTCAACATTTTCAATTTTGGTAAATTTTCAGATATTATTGCACGAAAACTATGACGCGGTTCTTTACAGGCGTAATATTTCCGCCATTTTTTATCAACCAATGACGTAAGAGAATGTAAAGTGACGCAAAATTTTGAAATGCTAATAGCGAGATTACACTTGATTCGTATACAACAAACATAATTGTTTTCCTAGAAACTTACTATGAGATGATATTGCGTAATCGTTAAAAATTTTATTACCAATAGAAGAAATCTTTCTCAAGACATCTAGACATATAATTAAGTTACATGTTACATGTTAAATATATTGTTACGTTATCAATTCGTCAAATTTACAGAGGCGGTGCTTCTGTCGATATCTGTAATCTCTTTAAATTATATGAAACGCTATAATAACATTTAACATTATAAAAAGTTGCATTTAAATATACACAATTCAATGAACTTTTATATTTGATGTTACACGTGCCATATTCTCTCGGTAGCGTCGCGTTATTCGTGAGGTACAGCAAGACGCTATTAAGTAGTAGACACTATTTCGCGCCGACTTACGATTCGACGATGTTTCGTGACCAGAAACAAAAATTGTACTACTACGTACCGATATATTTATAAATAACAATTGCTTGTTAACCTTCTTTCTATACCCTTTAAATCGCGAATACTTGAATTTAGAAGTAGATAGAACTTGTCCGTGAATCGGTATGCAAGAATACCGAACACTAGTTCTCGAGAAACGATGGAGTTTCGCCTCTATGAATATCGTGTATCATGACTGTGATCTCTCTATAAACCGCATACACCGTGATGAGAACTGTGACGTGCAAAAAGTAAATTGAAATACTGTTTATCTCTCGTAGTCCGGCATTGTACAGTTAACACGCGTACCGCGCGGAAATAACAATTAATTATAATTAATATAATATAAAATGCCTGTCGACTTACTTGCATACTCTTATGCAGCTGCGGTAGCAGCAGGTGGTATACTCGGCTATGTGAAGTCATGTAAGTTAAATTTTGTTAATCTTTTCTCAGAAAATAGCGATAGTGGTAGATACTGTTTACATAACTCTACCGTTACTGTTTTCACTTACGAGTTTGTTTATTGTAAAAACTACAAATTACAGTACGGAATTATAGGAATCGCTTCTTAACATCACATTTCACGGGTTTCCATAACATCGCATTTCTATCCCCACCATGAACCGTGAATTGCCGACAACCAATAAGAACGCAGGAAAAAATTGTTATCATCGTTCTCGAATGTCTCGCCGGTCGAGGATGTTAAGGAACGATTGCTGTAGTAATATTTGTGCTTTTCGAATACGATGTAAAATAACTTTTTCTTTTTAAAGCTTCCATTCCTTCTTTGGGTGCCGGACTTCTTTTTGGCGGCGTTTTGGGTTATGGAGCTTATCAAGTTTCGGCAGACCCTACCAATGTGGGAGTGCTTTTAGGCGGTAGTACAACTCTTGGTGGACTTATGGGTTATCGATTTTACAATAGTGGTAAAATGATGCCGGCTGGAATAATCACCGTGTTGAGGTATTATCTTTGTTAATGTAATTTTTCTCTACTAACGGAAATTGTGCTATTAATAAATATCATTTCATTTCAGTGCTGCAATGTTCATTAGAACTGTTGTTATGTACTTCACTGCACCTCCTATGAAGACACAATAAATGTAATTATGTTTATAATTGGTCAGCATCAATAACTCATCTATAATATTTGAATTGGTTGTAAGCTACAGATAATGGTATATGATTAGAGCGAGCATATGCATCTTCTTTTCAATTGCCCTCGAGGAATATGCATGGAATATTGGTTAACAGTTTTATAACCAGTTTTTACTTTTGTATTTAAGTCACCATAAAATGAATAGTTAGCTTATATGCAGACCATGATACATTGTTGTTTAAGTGTTGTAAAAAATTAATTATGAATCTATCAAAGGGAACATGCACTTGATATTTTAAAAGTTGAATCTAAATGTAATGAAATAATTTAATAATGTTACAAAGATAATACTATATCATAGCGTTAGAAAATTTAGATGTACAAATTTTAGTAATGTCTTTGTATATTATTTAAAAAATTTAATAAAATGTGGAACACTGGTATTTTAGTTAATATTTTACTACCAATTTCACAGAAATTTAAGATTATTTTAAACTTTATAAGGATATAGCATATTTGATTAATTAAATATTCCTTTTTTATAATGTTTGTAATACTTTAACTGGAAAGTACTTAAAAATATATAAGATCATCTAATTACAAAATACATAATTATTACGTAACACATATTTGGATGTAATCATATACATCTCAAAAATGCAGATATATTTAAGTTCATTGTTTAAGCACACAAAAGTCTTTATCACATGTGATTAATCTAGTAAAGATATTGCAGTGGATACTAATTGACAGGTACACGTGCAAAGTTCGTTTTTATTACTTTCGTGCAACTCTGTTTCGTATTAGAACATTATTTCCTCCATGTATATTAATCTAAATAAAATCAGTTGTATCCCCGTGCAACCTATACATATATAATCTTGCCCAACTTTGCACGAGGAGATCAAATTACAAATGACCGTATATATACAGACCCTGTACACGATGCTAATGCATTTTTATCGGAATTATGCACAAAATATTAACAATAAATAAAGAATTTTTACCGGCATACGTACCATGTAACGAAATGCACGATTCCGTTGTAAAATTTTCCTTTAAATCCAACCAATCGATTTTAGCTGGTCGGGGGCCGGCATGGTTTGAAATCCGTATACGTATGCAAGGGTAAAAATCTAGACAAACTGCCTCTTCAATATTGCAATGAGCAGTTTAGAAGCGATCAATTATGCTTCCTAAAACTCTAATCTACGTCTGTATGGAGCCGAAATTGTGAATTTCTACCTGATCGCGGAGTAATTTGTAATATTCGGCAGAAAATTCGAATTCTAAAGCAAGTATGACGTCACAAGATGGCTGCCGCTTCAATATTGCAATGAGCAGTTTAGAAGCGGTCAATCGTGTTTCCTAAAAGTCCAATCTACGTCTGTATGGAGCCGAAATTGCGAATTTCTACCTGATCGCGGAGTAATTTGTAATATTCGGCAGAAAATTCGAATTCTGAAGCGAGTATGACGTCACAAGATGGCTGCCGCTGAGATTCTTTTAATTTCGAGAGATTTTGTGTTCGTATCGAAAAAAGGGCTCTATAGATACGTAACAAAGACATGTAAAAACACGGTGATATGAATTTTTAATGGATTACTTACTTATTTAAGACGTAAAATGTCTAGAGAAAGACAGTCAAGGCCAAATGCGTGCCGGCCCCCTTAACTTCGATTATCGAGGGTTGAAATCTCGAAGTTCGAGTTACAAATCGAACGTGCTTCGTGCTGGATGCATTTGGGAATCCTTCCGAGAGCTCTTGCTCGACGGTGTGTTCGTGGGAGGAGTTCGACGGGTTTCGCTTAGTTTTAACGAATTTTTCGACACAGGAAACGATTATCGCTTTACTTGATCAGTGAATCGAGATTCGCTCGTAACTCCTGAGCAGTTACGAACGAGCGAACGAATGTTTTTTCTCGACAATTTAAACGAAGAACTGGTTGCGGACGATTCCGACAGGCACTGGTCGCCATACGAACGAAGATTCAACCTTCATCGACCGATTTGACTGATTTTTGAGATCCAGTCACCGAAAACTTCCATCATTCCGTCAATAACCGAGAGCCGACCCGCAGGGTGGCGATCATTTGATAAGGTACAGTCCGAACAGTTTAGATCTGCATATTCGATACCGTTCTCCAGAACTTATGGTACACTGGATTGTCTCGATATCGTATATCTCCGTCACGTGAAAATTTCGTTTTATCGCGGTCGAATCACGAGTACTTGCTTACACTGCCAGACCCGAATGTAGTCTCTCTGACGTAAAACAGTATTTAATACGTTAAGTAACTTTGAACCGATGAATCATGGTTTTCACCATTTTCCTTTAGATACGTTTCCACATTATGCACAATCATCTCCTCGAATTTCTTTTCCGCGATCTCCGCACTATCTTCCGCGGTCTTTGATTTCATTAATGCCCACTTTATCCGCGGACACGATATTATTTATTGGCCACGATATATATGTTACCATTATAGTTACAACTTATTTGCAAACATTTTACTATCAACGGGAATGTGTATCATGTTTGCAGAGTAGTTTGTATTTTAATTCAACGTTATCTTGAAGTTGCTGGTCTGCACCTAACTCGGTCTGATATTTCCTGTACAAACCAGTAAAATCATGTCGAGTGACAAAGGTTTCGCTAAAATTTCAATTTCAGACTTCGTATTGAATGTTCTTGTGCAAACGGTTGGTAAAACGGGCATTACTATGTTAAGAATGTCTCATGTCCCTTCAAGTACTTCTACAAGCAATAATTAAAATAGCAACATGATTGTGTAACAGTACAACATTGCTAACATATTGAAACTGGTCGCACGTATTCATTCATAAAAATTAAATGTTTCAGTATTGATTTTACTATAATAATAATATTTACTTTACAACTAAATAGCATACTTATTACATTTTCTTTTAATTATCAAATTTTTATACTATTTTATAGAAATAATTAATAATTGTATTTACACGAGAATGTCATGACCATTATGCTATACAAGCATATTTTAATCATTTATTTTATATAATTTGGCCAATTTGGCTGAAATTTTGCAAACATCATTCGTGAGAAGAATTTTTCTCCTTGGTCACGTTCTGGTTTTTAAAGATTTTAGATTATAATTTTCGAGACGCCAAAAATCCGAGACTGACTTCAAAATTTCAGCTAAGTCCGGCGCGACCAGTTTTTAGAAGTTTCGCCATAATTCTTTATTATCCTTTTCCTCGTGTAATTATGGCCGAATATGGAATGATCAATTCAGACGCTGTACTTTTAATTATGCATGCTGATGCACACTTGTATTTTACAAGGTGTCACGTTAGAACGTTATCTGTAATCAGACAAATGATTTTGATGAATGATCGTAATCAGAAAATTTCAGCTAATACAGATTAAACATGGTATTTCCATGCCCCCAATGAAGACTTGATCTTTGAGTGGCGTGTGCATTTCCCCTCCATGTCCAATTGGATCTCTGTGAAACATGAATCTCTTGGCCGTCAGATAAGCTTTGTTCCATGAAGTAGACTTGGTACCACGCAAAGCCTGCCTGATAGCACTTATCTTTCTCGTATAAATACTGGCCCAAATAGTTGCTTCAGGTTCAGTATTGTCTTGTGCTCTCCACAGACCACAACTGTTCTTCATCAAACAACCACTTAAATTGTAGAACAGTGTAACAACTTTGTAAATTTTGTTTTTGTCCTCCACTATTCTTTTGACTAAATTATTAACAAAGATAGTTGTCCTACGCACAGTTCAACGATTCCACAGTTACATTGCTATACTTTATTTGTGAATTTGTTTTATAAAAGTTACGAGAATTACTTTTCAAAATCAGGTGGGTGTCGAGAATTTCTTTCAAACAGTAAATTTGACACTTTTTTTAAAATGAATTTATAATTTTCTAAATTCCTCGTGCACCGTCAGTTTTTTGAAAAAGTTATGTTAACGAGCTATGATAAAATATGCTCATGTGCAACCAGAAAACTCCCGAAATTTTTTGCCATTGAAGATTCGATTGATATATTTTTAGACAGACAAGAAATACATGTCACTAAATCTGATAATATATGATAAGATAAATTTAATACAGAGATATAAGAAAATTTTTGGTACTTGTCATTAGGAATATCCACGTATATTTCAATGAAGTTTAATTACGATTGAAATGTACATGGAAAGTTCAATTAAGAGTAAAAAGAGAGTATTAGTATATATAAATCACAAAAACATAGTAGAATAGTAGTAATTGACACAAGTAAATATATTTAATATTAATACATGTATTAGGATACTATTTCTTGTTTATACTATTGAATAACAGTATTAAAGGCAAGCTTCTTGTTACAGGGTTCTATCTGCGATAGGCTGGTAGGCCAGTCTATTGGTGGGTGTGTGAATACCTGTGGCAACTGGAAGTTGGCCCTGAACGCAGAGCCCCCGTGGCTTTGCTAGCACCCCCATAGTGATCTTGTCTTAACCCGCCTCCCCACGACTCACATAATTCTCGTTGACAGCTGCCTCGTACGTAGTTGCAATCATAAAATTACACGAATCGTCAATCAGCAATGTATAATTGTATAATTTTGCACATTTTAGTTTGCTGCCTAGTGCCTACAGAGTATCCCTTAGAAATTCAAAACAATCAAGATGAAGGTCACAAGTCAGGACGAACGCATCCATGTTTTGGACAATGCGTCAAACGTTATGAGCGTCATCAAAGATATTGCATTGAGTGGATTGCAAGAAGAAGCTTTTTATGTACTTGACATTGGAGATATCGTTCAAAAACATCAAATTTGGAAAGAAAAACTACCACGTGTTAACCCGTACTATGGTAAAGTCACTGCTAAATCGTCACAGTTCAAATGTGTATTGTTAGATACCGTTGCAAATTAAAAGTGAATTGATTTCGTTTTTATTTTTAAATAAATTTCAGCTGTAAAGTGCAATGATAACTTAGTTGTGATCGAGGTACTAGCTGCTCTTGGTATTGGTTTTGATTGTGCATCAAAAGTGAGTACAATTACACTGTATTATTAATACTAAGTAGAGATGTACAAGAACCTGAAAATGTCGAGTTGGGACGAGCCAAAAATTTTATTTGGGACTTCTGGGTTCTTATTAGGATTTGGGAAATTTTCGGATTCTTGCACACCTCTAATACTAACTTATGATTATTCAGGGGAAGAGATTGAACGAGAATTTTACATTGTTTTTATTTATAGGTGGAGATTAACAAAGTATTAAGTGTTGGAGTAGACTCGTCAAAAATCATATTTGCTAATCCAGCTAAACCTGCATCGCATATTCGTCATGCGGCTGCGGTTGGAGTGGATACAATGACAGTGGACAATGAGAGTGAGTTACATAAAATCAAGAAGCTTCATCCAGACGCTAAGGTAATACAAAAGTATTTTCCTCATTTGTTAGTAATGCTAAACGCCATTTAACCTCGATTCAACTAATATGTTACCATTAATTTCAGGTCGTTATCAGAATTCGTTGTGATGCAGAACTTGCCCAATGTCAGTTGGGCATGAAATTTGGTTGTGATCCTATTTATGAGGCTCCCAGTCTTTTGCGTCTTGCACGTATGCTAGGACTTAGTGTTGTCGGTGTTAGTTTCCATGTTGGTTCCGGTTGTCAAGATCCACCGGTGTTTTATCGAGCTATACGGCATGCTAAAACATTGTTCGACTTGGCCACGGATCTTGGTTATAAACCGTATTTGTTAGATATTGGCGGTGGCTATCCAGGAAATAAAGGCACCAGTATTGACAAAATTGCTGATGTTGTTAACAAAGCACTTGACGAGTATTTTAACAGTAAGCATCTAATATAATCATTTGAAACAATCTTATCCTATTTCGTTCTGACATTGGATATTATTTAACAAACGCTTGTTTTCAGCTGATGCTGTTCACATAATTGCTGAACCTGGCCGATTTTATGTTGCATCTGCATTTACACTTGCTACAAGTATTCATAGTAAACGTGCAGTGCGTGGCGATGAAAATTCTCCGAACACAATCACGCACAACATGTATTATATCAATGATGGCGTTTATGGTTCCTTCAATTGCTTACTTTATGATCATCAGCATGTTACTCCCGTACCTTTAAAGGTAGCTAGAAAGATCCATAAACATTGAATTATTTACCAGGTTATTTTCATCTAACGTCTGAATTGTGGATAAATTCGTTTTGCTGTTAACAGAAGGGCTACGGTAAGATGATTTCCTCAAGCATTTGGGGACCCACTTGCGATGGTTTGGATCAAGTCGCGGAAAATATTTTATTGCACGAAATGGATCTTGGTGATTGGATAATTTTTGAAAACATGGGAGCATACACATTACCTGTCGCTTCTCCATTCAACGGATTTCCGGTACCAAAGGTTCACATTGTTGCTGAAGAAAATATCTGGTAAGACATTATAGACATTTTTCTTTTCATTTCTCATATGTATCGTATATTAACGTATTCTATAATAATTACATTATTTTTTAAATGTTTACGCTATGTGTTTTTCAGGCTTCTTTTAAAAGATGCTTTGCCCTTGACCGAAGACCATTTTGTTATTGGCAATACACCAGCTAACTTACGACTCGGTCTGGATATCGGGGGAACTGATATTAATGCATGGCGTAATCCAAATATTGAATTGACGTCGGCTGAAATTTTGGTTGATTCTACTAATACATCATTCATCTACGACTATGTTGAAGTTGATCCACTGAATTAACTATAGCGAATAGTACGAATCATTGCAAATGTGCTCAGCATTTTTACAAAGGTTCCTTTATATCATTTTAAAGATACGATCATGACATTGCTTCTGATTAGTTTTGTTTTGAGATTGGTACATTTATGATTGCCTAATTTACATCGATTATTCTTCTATTTTCGAGCTTCCACTTTTTTTCGTGTGAAGCTTTAGTATATGTGAATATTACTAACGATTGGTGCCATTGCCGAGGAAACGAAATGTTCATATTTCTGATTTCTAACGAAATGCTAAGAACGTGCAAATTATTTGATAATACGTAGCTCTTAATTTCAAATAGCAGAGGAGATAAAGCGTATTAATTGTACTAATGCACAAGTAAATCAGGTTTTCCAATTACTGTTGAAAACTAATAGTAAAAATATTGTAGATGTTATTCTGCTGCATGACTCACTGGAGTATTTCTATACGAGCTGTCATTATATCTTTCTAGGAATGTAGTTTTTTACATGTTCCATATAAGCTTTCGCATTGATTAGTGAAACGTTTATTAAAGTTTTTCATAAATATTTCCGATTTGCACGTTTTACAAATATTATTGCCGTTTTTTTTTTCATATATCACATGTATGAGTTAGAAGAAGATGTAGCCACAAAAAGTAATCATTGCAATGTTTACGAGTGTTTTTATGAACGATTTGACATCCATGCTTATGGTAGCACAATTTCATGCGATTTTCTAACGCATATTTAAATGCAGATACTATTCACATGATTTATCTGAAGTATATAGTACAGATAGTGATTTTGTGAAAGGGCTTAAATGTTAAATCATTTATATATAAACTATTCAAATGATTATTGTACTTTAACTCGTGGTTAAAAAGAAAAAAAAAATTTAAAAAGGCGAAAGAAAAATATAACTAGTAGTAATGAAGGTGACGTACACGTCCAACATCTGATGAAAGAATAATACAAAATATTTTTCTCGAATTTTGTTTATTTCAAACATTAACAAAACAGACGAACTCTGTAGGATTGCTAGGAACTTTAGGGCATTGAGGCAGCTGTCACAGAAAAGAAAGATAATTAGTTTCTTAATTAATTATTACTCTTATTGTATTATATGTCAACTATGATTATTGTTAATTAATTATTATTAACGTTTGAATACATGTAATGAAATATATGAAATCTATACAATTTTTTTCATCTTCTATTTTTTCTCTGTTCAGAGGAATCTACGTAACATTAAGAACCATTCGGTAATTGAACCGAAGTGATGTTTAATTTAAAGCTAGTCGTGTGTGTATGTGCGTGTAATGTGTAATAATATCTTGCAAAACAGAAGGTTTATTGATTTCAAAACTTTGAGACTTAAAACTTATCATGGAACATATTGAAATTTGAAGTTTTGAGCTGTACGTAAATACGTTATCACGTTACGCATCACCAACGAGATATAATATGATTAATAATTCCACATTGGAGGGCGTTGTTATCAAAGTAAATACAGAAGTTTTCACATGTGTCTTTTAAGAACATCGACACGTGTACAATTAGATCCATTTTTATAATCAAGGTTTCTCCTAGTCGCACAGATGAGAAATATTAAATTGTACATGGTTGTGATAATAAGTCTTTCCTTTAATTTCTTTATAAAGATGAAAATTCGTAAATAGTCTGTAAATTCATGTAGATCAAATGTTCCATAATAGTTTAGTTTCAATAGAATGAGAACATATAGTAGTTATCTGAAGCCGATAAGGTTTCAGAAAATGATTTATTGTCGAACAGTTTTCAACCTTTTTTCTGATTTACAATGTATAGTTACTGATTCTTATAGAGCAGACACGTTCAACTGTGACCCGTGGGTCCGGAATCCCCAGTTGGTCCCAAATTAGAGCTCGATTATCAAAACGATAGTATCAAGATACGCAGGACGAATGAGAGAGCAATAACTACGAGATACATCAGAGAGAGAGAGAGTATTAAAATTTATGGTTGCTGGACAGCTTTTCTATGAATAAAAATGCGAAGGCGCCCGATTGGCGTAACGTGGTCACGAGAAACACAGATTGAACTCTGTGATGAGAGTCTTTAGTTGTAATCGCAAATCTTGTAGTAGAATTGCTCTATCACACTCAGTTTTTGGAAACAAGAATTTTTGTAAGAAACATGTTTTCTACAAAAATGAATTGTTACGTGGGGCCGAACCCGCCAGAAAGTTTAAACTAGTCTTAAAAGATAAAGAGAGAGTTTTCTGAGTATATATGTGTATTCAGTTATTAAACTGTGTGATTTTGAGTGGTTGTAATATTTTACACTTTGTGTTTACCCCCACCTAAGGAGTTTGATTATGTAATGCAAGTAATCTTATTAATTCTTATTTGCAGGTACGGAAAAGTAAGTTCGAGTACAAAATCGTAAATTATTAATAATTATAACTCTACGACGAATCGAAGAAGATCGAATAAAATTCGTTTTTCATTTAATCGGTTCGAGTTGATTTTGGTACGTTGACTTTTCAATTTTCTGTCGCTGAATTTCGACGAGACTTTCGACAAGCAGACTGGGCAACGAAAAGAATTCGTGCGAACGCTTCGATGCGATCATCGATAATTTTGGTAGCAATCTAAGGCGACAACATTGCATTTTTTGAGCTGACAACGCTGTAAAATCTAGTCTCCTTGAATTCACAAGTTCTGTATTGCAATATGTAGTTCATAAGCTCGTTCTATTTCGGTAGAGCTCAGTAAAGCTCGCTCTTTACACTATTCAGATGTTAGAGCGTCGGTAATTCAGAACTCCAGACCGAAAAATTGATTGTTTGCAAAGCGTATTACGGATCTTAAGTCTGCGATTACAGATTTACAATTTATTAGTTTACGAGACTACGTGATCCGTACTAATAGACAGAATCTATCTCCTTAGATCTGTGCCACGACAAAGGTACACGCGAGATATAAAAATGGATTCAGCACTCGATTGACTATCATTGTCCAAAGTTGACTAATTTGCTGATCTAGAAAAGTAAAGTCAGAACTACCACTCCACCTCACGAAACTAATTAGAATTAAGTCGAGGATACAACAATTCGATGTATCTCGCAATGACGATTTGCAAGCCTAAAATTAGCTTACAATAATCTTTAAACTTCAACTGACCGTCTGCGGATCGGATGTCTTTTTTCGATGATACGTAAATACGATGATATTGAATTATACTAACATTATAATCGTTGTAGAATAATAAAAAGAAATACGAAATAGAGGAAAGCGAAGAAACAGAAACAAGATCGAGAAAGAATTCATTTTAAATCTGTAACCCCGGCTCTGAACATGAATACAATCTTCGTCACATCAATAGAAAATAAAAGAAAATGACAAGAGGAAGGAAATGAAAACAGAGTCTTACGAATCTAATCCGTGTTGATGCAAAAATCAAATGAACCTGCTTGAATAATGCATGTTTTGTTTCGAGGGAAGGTGGCACAGCATTGCTAGATGTTATGGAAGGGAATAGGTTTGACATATTCAGAGATATTTACTTACAAATTCTTTATTGAAAATCTTTCAATACATTTGTTCGTGCATCTAGCAAGACTTACATTCTACTGTACAATATCAACGAAAATTCTAAGTGTGCAGCTGTTGGTGTTCACATATCGCGAACCTCGTATACAAGCACAACCTACTAACCTAACTACGAGTGGGGCCCAACAAACCAAAGAAACTTGAAGGATTCGACAAGAACAAGGTGTCGAAACCGAATCAAACTTAATATCATTGAAAGGTAGACGAAAGTTGGCAATGGTGAAGGACACTATTCTTTTTTTTTCGCGAGGAAATGCTTTTCGCATAACCTGGCCCCCTGGGGGAAGCCGGGGTTATGTGGGACCACCCCTAAGGGCTACCCACGCCCACCTAAGCTAAGGGGGAGGTGCCTGGATCACGCGAGTACTCAACAGGACACCTCCCAGCTAACATACTACCCCGAGGGAAGGAGTTAACCTCCCCCTCGGGAGGGAAGGACCCCTGGTCAACCCTAAGGTCAGCAAGTGTAGACCAGGGTAGCTCTGGAGGACCCCTGGCCCAAGGCAGCCGAGGGCACCATTGCTCATCTGGTTTTGTCGTAGACTGACTGATTGAGCGCGCTCGCCGAGCTCCGGTGCGCACCGATGCGCAACTCTCCCCACCCTAACTGATTTCGCTAGATCTCGATCGCCGTGACAGTTAATTACAATGAATTCTCGTTAGGAGTCAGTCGCGCGGTTCTGGCGTCTGACTCTTAGACGAAATCTGAGGTTCTCGGCGAGCGTCGCGTTTGAAATACACACGGCACGCTGGGAACCTAAGAGCCACATCCGTCTATAAGTCATACGCAAATTATCAAATTTTCTTGCTCGACTACATTTCCCATTGAAAGACGAACAATTTAAACAAAAATTCAAATTTTTTCGACCTCTGGTTTCCGAGATATTTAAACAAATATGGTTTTGAACCCCAACTTTGAGGGCTGTTTTCACCCCTTCAAAGTGGATGACTGCCGACAAAAAAAGACACGTGTGAAATATTTTTCAAAGAACTATAAGCTCCTTGTGCAGTAATTATCATTAAGCATTATCACTTATATATATACTATCACTTATAGTTGTAATACCTTGCAAATCGGAGATAATATCGAGTTGTATATTTACAATTTGCGTTGATATAGTAAAATAGAATAGTGTTAAAATAAATGTATTGAAAGATTTTCAGTAAAGAATTAGCAAATAAATATCTATGCCCCCTTTTGTAAGCATAAATCGTCCTGTCACTTTCTTATTTATTTTTGGTGGATATTCGTTAACTTTTCGACATGATTTCGAATTTTCTTTTAAACCTTCGTAGTCCTATTTTCTAGTACGATCTTGCACCCTTAGTTTAAACCCTCCAAAGAATAAAAAATTCCTACGGGAACAAATTCTAGCTAAATTCAGCATACTAATCAGTACATACTCAGGATTTTCCTACGTGCTCAGATGCTACTTGAGAGAGCGACAGCATTGATCACGATGAAACTAATACTGATTAATTACACCCAGCAGCTCGAAGTGCTTAGCGTATCGTGCACGACGTATTTCCCGCTTTTGTGTGCGTGCGTGTGGTTAGGCGGTGAAATTGCGTCGGAATTCAAGTAAAAAAAAAAACTCAAGTGAATTTTAATCGATCGTAAATACTCCTCTTGATAATTTTTATACATCTCGTGGAGTGTATACGCGTGTCCTATTACGTAATCATAGAAGATATCTTCGTCATCCAAGTTTATATTATCTAATACGAGTACTGATACAGTTGCTAATTTTATTTGTTACTATAAATTATGATAAATTGGTAATGATCGAGTGCAATGACAATTTTTCAAGAAAATGCGCAGCAGTACTTTACACGCATTAATGACAATGATAATTCGATATCAATAAAACGAGTACTGATATTTTAAACGAATTAACAAAAATGATAATTTTATATCGACGGAATTAGTAACGGTATTTTATATGAATTAATGGACAACGATAATGTGATATCAATACAATGAATAACGGTATTTAATACAAATTAACCACGATGACAGTTTCATTTCAATGAAATCGATAACAATGTTTCATACGACGTAGTATTTCACGTTTTATTCATTTTTGTTTTACATAATAATAAGAATGTACAGTAAAGAAATAATTTTCTCCCTCTTGTGAATATAATTATTTTTCATAAACTTCTTTTTATGGTTGTTATTAATCAAATGTTTATATACTGTTATGAAATGGTTAAAATATTCTTGATCTAATATAAGAAGTTTAATTCTTAACGTCTACATTTAACGAATCGATCAATTTTACTACTTCATTAATACATTCTTCTTGATTTCAGTACTGAGATAATGTATATTTGTCATGCACATCTAATCATTCATAATTCTGTCAGCTGCTAATCCAGTTCGGGTATTTCTGTTTCAGAATGTAGAGGAATTATGATACGGCAAGATTATAAGAGGGATTAACACATAAGTACAGAAGGAGACTCAATTTAATTTTAATTTTATTCAACGTATTTGTGTTCTGTTTCGGGTTATTTAGTATAACTGGAAAAACTATAGGGGAAGGAAAATGATACATCAAGGTGAGAATTTCACCTCAATTTGTATTGAATTGTATTTAACATATTTGATTTTCTGTTTCAGGATAATTGGGGAGGGAGATATTATCGTTTTCATGTCTAGTATCTAAGACCACAGTAAAGAGGACATTTCCTTTCTAGTATTATCTTTGATTAATAAAATAATGTCAATCGGGGGTTATGTAAAGTATCATCGAGAGAAAAATGTAAAAGCATTAAAAAATTTTTCGTTATTTTAACTAGTACAATTTATTACAATCTCCAGCACGTAGTCGTAATTTTCTTCAATTTATAATCGATATAACACTAATATTGTGAAGTTAATATCCTTCCTAATATCCTTCACACAAAACACAAGAAAATCACAAGTAAAACACGCGCGAAACACATGCAAAACATAGCCAAACACTCTCAAAATACTCGCAAAACACCCACAGAACATGCGTAAAACACGAACAAAACACGCGATCGTGACCATGGCCGTATTTTATGTGTGATTTTCGGGAGTTTCCCGCGGGTTTTGTGGGTGTTTTGCGCACGTTTTGCGTGTGTCTTGGGCGTGTTTTGTGAGTGCTTTGTGCGTGTTTTATGCATGTTTTGTTTTTATCGCAATAATTTTCAAATTAATTTTAAATTCTGATAGTTTTTTGTAATGTTACTTTCATATTTCCTACACCTATGAACTATCGATTACAATGGTGAGCAATAAGGAAAATAAGAAGGCAATAAGAGTGTAATGAAATTATACAATAAAAAATAATTATTTCCCGAGTAATTACAGAATGCATTATGTCGGCATTCTACGTTTATTTATTGCCTATGTTACCGACGTTTTTTCCCGTAGTTCACGATCAAATGTTCTGTTTAGTATTTAGGTAGCGAGCGCGGCATGTTCAGCGATGTTGGTAACCGAGATCAGTGATAGCACCGACGAGATATGTATAGTCGGTGGTGATAGTTCCACGTTCTTAGTTCCACAATCGACGAGAGTATCTCGACATTGGGGCTGTTACCGACTGCTCCCAGTACCCACCTGGGACCCACGTTGAGGCTCGCAGTTTAACACGGGGGCTTGCAGTCTTTAAGGGGCCGATTTCCGTAGATTCGCGATAAGGTAGAGTGACTACATTACCGTCAAAAGTTTCCGTAATAAGAATATTTTGTCGGTAGAGGGCTTGTTCGAAAGGGCAAGGTTCAAACTAATGCGCGCTGGTCATGAGCTGACGAGATTATGTAGATATTTAGAAATATAAGCGTTAGATGTGGGCCAATAATTGACGATGCACGTGCCGTGGAATTGAAGCATTTTTATGCCATTGGATGAGTTTTCTGGATGAAATCGAGAGTAGCGCGCGCCAGAAAATATCTCCAGCTACAAAATAAGCTATATTTTGTTTCGATTCTCTGCGAAATAAAGCCAAAAACTTGAAGCACGTTTCCGGTCTCAGAATTCATAATATCGATAATACAGAGCAAAAAAATGTGACAAGTTTAGTCACAGACCCGTCGGATCTAGACCAAGACGGTCTTAAGTCTGTGTCTGAAGGCTGTGAATGGAAATTATTAATAAAAAAGTCACGCGACTACCCCGGGCCCTTAAATATATCTCGTCGGTGATTAGGGTTTACTCGTACACGTTGTCTGTGCTAATGGCGCTGCGATACGACACCATTGGCAATCGGTACGGTAGAGCGAAACGGGTAACGGATAACTAAAGTGCCATGAGAATGCGATAAAAAATTAATTGTTTAATCAGACTGTTCTTGTACGTTTTCCCGTACTTATAACCGTGTTCGTGCTAATCTGTTGCATCTCCTCCATGTTAAACCTGTGCAGGAATCTACATTATTGATAGTTGACAAACGATAAACGAATGCAGAGCCAGATACTTCCAGTGTGCGTCGCGTGCAATTCGGACACGAATACACGGGGTTTCGCTTTTATAATTGCAAGCTTTCAGATGTAACTATAATTAAGTATCTGAAACTTCTGGAACGAGTATTCTAGTTTCTCTGAGTGGTTCAGCATATTCTTCTGATTTGCCATATCCTTGTTCAATTGTACGTGAACGAATGGTTTGAAAAAATGAACGAAAAGCCTGCGATGGAAATGAAATGAAAATGAGAAGCATTGAAACGGACGAACGTGTCCTGCGGAGAGACCGTGAATTGCTTCGACGAGAAAACTAACGAGCAGAATTCCTGGATTTTTATGCGAAACGCTAAATAATAAAATTAGTACGCTGTTAACAGTACGCCGCGCACCGGCGGTTAAAGCTAATTTAATGATTTTCGTTATTGGCTCGCACACCGTAAAGCTATCCAAACCCATCTGTTGCCCACGTAGATTTTAATATCGCTCCACTCATTTGCGCCGCCTGAATCGAACCGAATCCCGGCCGCCCCATTCCGGACACCATTCCGACGTTTTCAATTCTCTTCGATTATTTGTTTACAACTTTGCCGCTACTGCGATCGCTCCTTATCGGTGTGCAGCCTATTATAGATTACCACCAATTATACATTACCACCAGATTCAACACATCGAATACAGTCGAAACTGAAAACGGTGAAAACATCAGAAGTGAATACAGTAATATTGCCAACTTGTTAATTACAAGTCGAAGTGAATTCTTATTTCACTCCAGTTTGTTGCAATCTGCGAACAAGATTTTTATTTTGCATAAAGATCCGCAGGTCTAACGATTATACTCCGTACAATCTTGTACGACGTACAACGATCCTAGAATTTATTATGCGGTAATTTGCAACGTGTACGTGATTGTATCATTAAGTTATAATAGTTTGTTATTTTTTTGCAATTTTATTGTCAAAAGTTTCGTTTCGAAAGTAAGCTTCATCTGAATCATGTCTGTATCTACTGTCTGTATCATGAATCGATAGACTATCGAATTCCGAGTAAAACTGTATTGACCACCATATGTCCTAAATCTAATATAGTTAACAAGATATTATCGACATAATTTTCTTTCTTCTTTGGACAATATCTCGTTGACTATTAGGTTTAGGACATACGAAGGTTAACGCTTTTATACTCAGACTTTGATACTCTATCGATCTATGGTATAAAAAATGTGACATTCCATTTAAAAAAACAAAGTTGACCTTCAAACGACCTTGAAAACATCACCCAAATAAAAAACTGATACCGCCCCCCTCTTTTCCCCTTGAAATCCTTGGAGACATGTTTCACATTTTTGTAATATCTTTCATACTTTTCGAGATATTCGACTGGCAAGTTTTCAAATGAAAATATATATACGTTTCCCTTAATTTTCCATAAGGAATGATCTCGCTTATGCTTGTACACGATACTCGGTCGTATTCTGCGTATTAAGTACTATCGCAGAACAGGTGGAACGACTAGATTGCGGATCTTTGTGCAAAACAAAATTTTCCATAATAAGGAACAGAAGATAATAAGAAGATAATAATATAAGTGGAAACGTACTCTTTCCATCGATCATTTGAACAAGTTGAAAATAATAAGACACTCTTAGATTCGTTCAATGTCTTCCGAGTTTTGTATGTCACCTAATCGTTGTTTTTAACCGTAGCGACAAGATTTGACGAGGATCAATATCGTACAAACTTTACGTGGAACCTCGCGTCGTACGTTCTATCTAGCATTCGCGTTCGCTGACAAAATTCACGTTCCTTCGAGCGACACCGGGTACAAATAGAATAGAGATCGCGCAAGATCTCCGTGGCACGGGCGAAATAGAAAGCTGCAATCGAAGTCACCATTAGAAGCAACATCGCGCGGGACGATCCATCACGAGCGACGGCGAGGCTGCTCGTCGATCTGTTCCATTTTCGGCGAGAACGTTTTGTCGCGTTCGCGGAGAAGTTTGTCGGTCGTAGGTACCGTCAAGTCACGCGGTTGCTCAATAATTCCGTTATCATCGAAGCAGAATGCCGAGTATCGGGGCTCTCGCCGTATTATTGTTAGCCTCCACGACTCTACTTCCTCGGCTCTCCGGCGCTGAGTTAACACTTTACATTATTGGCCACCGGCTAATTCTATCTGCCGACATTAGTAACCTTTTGAGAAGAAGCTCGGACATGTCGACGATATCGTGCATCTAACTCCCGAAGCTGCAAATATACAGGGTGTCCCGCATAAATGGGACCACCTAAATGTCTTTCGTATTTACAGTTTTATCAGAAAACTTCGGGAAACAAAGTGTCACTATTGCGAGGGGTAATTACGGAAAGGAAGGGATTAATTCAGGAAAGCGACAATGCCTACAGATCATTTATTAAAAGGTTGCAACATTGCACGAATGAGGATGGTCAACATTTCGAACGTTTATTATGATAAATGAAGGTCAACTCGACGTAAGCAACGCGCAATCTTTGCTGAAACACGTAAGTTTAAAGTTTTAATATAATGGTGAAGACAAAAATTGTTTATGTCGTGTTTTCTAATGAAATTTCAAGGTCACCGATGTTTTAGAATGGAGTAGTATTTTTTACAGCAGATATGTAAAGGTCAACCCGACGTAAACAACGCGCAATCTTTGCCGAAACACGTAAGTTTTAAACTGCCACACGCTTCGACATGATTATTCTTGCTCAAGATCATTTCAAGGTCAAAAAGGTGGTAACCACTAAATTCAGTTTTCTATTGCCTATCTTGCTATCGTAGAAAAATATACTATTCCATTTTAAAAAAACACAGGTGACCTTGAAATTTCATTAAAAGACACGATATACAAATTCTTTTCTACACCGTTAAAATGGCCCCCTGCAATATCGTCACTTTGTTCTGTGAAGTTTTCTGATAGGACTGTAAATACGGGAGATATTTAGGTGTTCCCATTTATGTGGGACACCCTGCATAATTCACGAGGAGTATATGTAATACAAACTACGAGAAAAACGTTCATTGTACATGGAGATTAAAATTAGAACGAGGACGCGGAAGAAGCTTGAGGAAGCCGTCGAGAATAGGGACGAAACATTGAACAGCGTGAACACCGAGGCTCGGAAAAGATAATGATGGGCCTAGCACTGTGATCAGTTAATTTTCTGTAATTTTGAGGGTCAGTACGGTCCGCAGCAGAGAGACGTATCGGCGGAAAGACGAAGAACGGGCCCTGAAGAGGGGAGCGACGAGAACGAGCAGGTGTAGGTGATCGGTAAAACGAAAATATGAAACGAACAATGAGAACAAGGGAAACAGAAGGAGAGAGAGTGAGAGGAGGGGGAGGGAGAGACAGAGCGGAAACGGGTGGAGGAAAGCGTGCGATGGAAACGGAGACTAAAATTAGAATAAGGGCGGGTAGGGGTCTCGCGGAAAGCGGTAGAAAATCGAAAAGGTGGTTAAAGCGGAGGGCGGCGAGACGAGTAAGAGAGGCCGGGACAGCTACTTGCGAGAGGTTGGGTGTACACCGACTCGCATTCCAAGCAGACTTGGTGAACCGGGTTCATTATTTTCTCGTTATAAGTTTCTACAACTCGAGCTTGTTGTCGTAACGCTGTTAACGCGGACGCGTCGCGAATTGTTAAAGCGACGGCGAACGATCGGCGCGCGTATATATTCGGCGGCTTCCTTAAACCCCGCGTCACGCGCCGCCCTACCACTTCGTTCCTTTTCATCCCGCATTGCACGACCACCGTTCAACCCCCGGCGCCATACACCCGACCACCCCTCCGTCTGCTTCTCCTTTACCCGCTTCTTTTTCGCGTTTATTAATAAACGAACCGGTGTCACTCGGACAGAAACCCCGTCCGGCGAACCTGTTCGCCGAGACGGGACTCGAAACGAGTTTGCGATCCGTTGCAACCGATTTTTATGTAAATTCGCCGTCTTCCGGAAATGTTGCTCTCGCGGGAATTGGAACGGGGACCGGGTCTTTGTAAACTTTCGTTTCCTTTCCGGTCCTCGGCTCTTCTCGCCGCGGAATATTTCGGCTTCGTTGCGCAGAACCCCGCCGAAAATTACTTAGAATTACGGAAATCAGTTGGACACAGTGGTCCCGGAACTATTCTTGTCATCTTTTCTGATCTTCCGCGTTCTCGCTGCTTAATATTCGAATTCATTCGATTTCTGTTCCGTTCTCCCTTTTTCCACTCCCCCGGTCTGTTTGCTCGTTTCATATTTTTACCAATCACCTACGCCCAAGGTAGTGCGCAATTAAGGTAGTGTGCCTTACAACGCTAGATCGTACAAGGTTGCAAGGGCTCGGGAGGCGGCAAATCATTGTTCGATAATGCAAAGACGGGGCTTCTCAAGGGTGAAAAGCGTTGGATAAAAGATAAATCTAGCGCGCTCGCTACCTGACAGCTCCTACTTTTGCGTTTTCGTGCAACATTTTGCATTATTCGGTCGCGCGATGCTTGTCAGAGAGGCGGTCTGAGCACGCGTGGCCGACAGTGTAAACAACGGCGCTGCGGTAGCTTCGGCCACGCGCGCTCGGGTCGACTCTCTGGCAGGCATCATGCGACCGAATAATGCAAAATGTTGCTCGACAACGCGAAAGTAGGACCTGCCTGGCAGCGAGCGCGCTATATTTATCCTTTATCTAGCGCTTTTGACCACTTTGAAGCCCCATCTTTGCATTATCGAGCCATAAATTCGCGCCTCCCGAACCCTTGCAACCTTGTACGATCTAGCGTCGTGTGCGGCACACGGCACGCACACTGGGTCGGATCAAGGCCACCTGGGAAAGCTGGACCTTAAGCGGTACCGAATGAGACCATTTGCCGTTTGCGAGACCCGATGGTCGTCTGCATCGAAGTGCGCACCATTATGTTCGTATTCGTCGCACCCTCTTCGCGGTCCGTTCTTCTTCTGTCTCGTCTCGCGTTTCGCCTGTTCCCTCTTCTGCTTCTTTTCCAATCCCCCCCTCTGGTGTTGTTCACCGGAGAATATTTGAATTTGTCGCAAGATTCCGGGATAAAATGCTAGCCGAACTAGAAGAAGAAGAAGAAGAAGGAGGAGAAGAAGAAGGAACAGGGGACACACAGTATGCGGCGAACACGAGAACGGCGTCGCTTGTATTGAACGGCGAGGACGAATCCGGGGTGGAATTTCGTCGTGGAATCTGCAGCGACGAACGAAGCGAAGACAGAAAAGACTGATGTCCTGTATCCTGTCCCCGAACGTTCTCCCCGAGCGATCCGGGAAAGGGTGACGTCGAAAAAAGGGATAGCAAGGAGAGAGCAAGGATGCCGTTGGTATCCGGAATGGATTACGGAATCGGATGGAATAGCAGGCAGGGCCCCTAGGATAGTCCTCCTTCTCTATTCTAGCGCGACACCTCATCATTCCGCCACGTTCGCCGGGGTATCCTTCGACGTACAACGTGTTTCGATCTTTCCTTGAGGCGTGTACGGTGATTTAAGTCACTGTTTACGCTTCCGTGTCGTTCCTTCAGCCTCCCCTCCGCCCCCCCTCCCCCTCCCTCCTCACCCCAATCCGTCCCTCTATCGGTCCTCTCACATGGGAATTCCTATATCTCGCGCGTGTAAATCCATTTCAGTATTAGATCAAGCATCCGGCGAGTTTACCCAAACAGGATCAGATTATCGCAAACGAAAGAAAAATGATCCCCTCGAACACCACCCTAACCTGCCAACTGTCTCCTTCGCGACTAGCTTATTCGTTCGCCGCTTAGCATCCTCTGAAAACCTTCGTCATTTGCGAACGACGATAGTCCTCGTAAGCCSCACATAATCGTGGCATTGTTAACCCTTTCCACTCGAGTGGYGARGCACCACTAGAAATTGTGGCATTATYGCAAAGAAATTAGAAAGAATATTACAAAATATTTGTTATATMACGAAATTTGTATTTAATARAYCRCTRGAAATTGTGGCATTATTGCAAAGAAATTAGAAAGAATATTACAAAATATTTGTTATATTACGAAATTTGTATTTAATAGACCAGTAGAAATTGTGGCATTATTGGAAAGAAATTAGAAAGAATATTACAAAATATTTGTTACATTACGAAATTTGTATTTAATAGATCGCTAGAAATTGTGGCATTATTGCAAAGAAATTAGAAAGAATATTACAAAATATTTGTTATATTACGAAATTTGTATTTAACAGATCACTAAACGTTTAAATAGTATACGTAGAAATCGGATCAGTTTCGTATGAATAAAATGATAATATTGTAAGACGGAAGAAAAATTTAGTTTTAGATTGAAAATAGCGCCGAGTGCAAAGGGTTGAATATTCCAGTATTTCCAAAGGTACACTATGTGACCTTTACACTACGTGTAAAGTTATCTCGCGATGAAAGTTTCGCAGACAAAGCTGGAACCACAAATATTTGATCATTTGCAAAGATACGGCGATCAATAACAAGGCGTTTCTGAAAAATACACGGCACTCGACGTTTCGCGAATCGCCGGGAGTTGAAGAGAAAAGGTGAAACTTGCACAGTTACGTCTCGAAAGGACATAACCAAAGTTTTAAGGGTGCTACAGTGCGCGACGGTTTTCAAGATCGTTCGAGATCATTCTCCATTCAGAAGATATTGCATGTTAGAACCGAGTATATATTCTTTATTGCTCGTAAGCCGGACGTGCTTGATGATTTCATAAGAGCCGTTGCCAAGATCCATTCTGATGCTTTATCAATCGTTTAGGTGTGTCTGGCGTTCATTAGATTTCGATACGCCGTTATTATGTCCAATAAAAGTCAAAAAAGTCCACTGAGAATAGATTCACAATTTTTACAGACTCAAATGGAGATGTGTTTATGGAGATGTATTGAAGGCCAACAAGTGTCAACGATTATGCTCTCTCTGACATGCCTCGAAGTGGACTACCAGTTGAATTTGATAATGACACCCTAAATTCTCTAGTGGAAGCTGATCCAAAATTATGTGTACAAGAATTATCGAGAAGCCTTGGGTCCACAATGAAATTTTTAGGAAACAGGTATTTGACAAAATTAAAAGGAATTATATAGAAAAATATCATAATGGAGGAGTGGATTTTGAATGGCATAAATTTCCAAGTCCGGTAGATCGTCCAACTGAAACTTCAAGAATCAGAATTCTAGAATCAGAATTGGGCACTCAGAAATAACCCATTCATTTCTGTTAAATAAGAAGTACCAGTTAACATAAATCATCTAATAATAGAAATTAAAAATGCTAAGTTGCCTAGATCCTTACCTATTCTGTTAAATTCTAAGTAGTGCATATAAGGATACAAATATGTATAATATATTGTAAGAAGCAACATTAATCTATTATCTAATGGTAAAATCTAAAAATTGAGAGCTGCAATTTTTACCGAATTTTGACCGGTAGTCAACTGTACGAAACGGAGATGAAATGAAAATGTGTATCTTTTCTTTTTCACCTTATAAATCAAAAATAGTTCAACAGTATTTCTAAGTTCACAGTCTACTAATAAAATCCACAGTCTATCATTAAAAACATCACGAGTTAAATAATTATCAGCGTTGAATGCGTGGCGACAATAACAATTCACAGAAGGCTCGAGCGTAGAATGGCGGACAAATATTTCGAGATCGTGCACGTTCGATTCGATATAGAATTTCGATGGCAACGATCGTGTGCGTAAATGGCTGTGTTCTTGTCGACATAGTGATTCTGTGTTTTACGGATTCTCTGTGTTGTCGCGAAGGGGGAAGAAGAAAAGCCCGGTGTTAACTGTGAAACGGGAGATCAGATATGTCCCGCTGTACACGGGCGCCTGAAATGCTTGCCATTGGATTAGCATACTATCATTTAAACAGACATTCCGGATGCGTCATCCGACCGTCATTAGTAGCGCTCATTGAAGGTCCATTGAAAGCTGGGATCCAGTCCTACAGACTAATTACAGTCCGGCGTACACCGTATCGAAAGCAGTCACCAACCTATAAAAGGCCTGCGAAACACGTACTATCCCGTGGCGCCTATGTATGCGTTTCGCATTGTGCTCATTAACGAAACCGAACATTCTTGTAATTTCGACGATAATACCGCGTTTTAATTCGTCCCTCCCCGCTCGTAATCTTCAAATATTCGTTACCGACGCTAGAAACTCCGGACACGTATAAACTAAATACAATGAGGCAAATGATTTATTAATTCCGTAGTCTCGTTCTTGTAATTTCGACGATAATTCTCATTAATTCGCCCGTCGTTAGCATTGCCGGACTGCTGAAGCAGATCTCGATTCGCAATTGTTAAAAATGTAACCGGTGTGCCTTCGAGGGAAATTATTTATTACTTCCCGCGATCACGTTCTTGTGATTTCAACGGTAATTCTTGGCACTATTTTTTCCCCACGAATATAGTCGTTGCAACTCAGTTGATCTGCTGTCGGAATTTTCATAATAAATTAAGAACGAGTCGCTTTGACTGTTCGACAGTCTCTGCGTTCGATATATCACGTTACCGCACTTTGGGAGTACAGTGACGTCGTGTCAGTTTCAATATCGTTGCAGAGTGAACGCATAACGAGCGTAGTTAACTATAAACCGGTGCAACGGATTTCGAACGAATGGTAGTTCGATTACACTTGTTGTTAACCAAATTCCGGTAACGTTATTTGTTTAATTATACCGAGTACATTGGTTTCACGTCGAAGTGTCTTTCTATTTGGAAAAACATCGAAACGCGTTCAACCACATTTTGACATTTATCGAGCAAATTCGCGAAGAATCGAACCAGAAGGGTTTTTTAAAATACGTACAATACGGACAATAAAGTTCGATTTAATTGAAACGCTTTAATGAGTCTCGCAAAATGTATACACCGAACTGTTCCAAGTATTAAATTCCATCCGCGTTAATTCCGCAACAAATACGCTGCATCGAATCCTTCCCTCGAGCAAACAAAATTACTGAAAACTTGTTCGTATAAGATGACACGTTGATCTTGATTATCTAAAGAGAAAGTGACCCGTTAATGGCCGCGAAGCGTCGTTAATAAAGTTAGCCGCGCCAGACATTTATTATTTTCCTGAAACGCGAAGAAGAGAGGAGAGAGAGAGAGAGAGAGAGTTTTTTTCAGCGTAATTTTTGACGTGTCTGCTCGCTGAACGAGAAGGTAAAAGATAATGCCTCCCAGATCAATGATGGCGACATCGGGGTCGAGTGTTTTTATTCCATTACTCGGCAACGTCGTCTTCCTAACCACTTACTTAACCTACAACCTTCGTCCTTGTCTCCTCTGCATCGGTGGTTGATGGTCTTCGGCAACTCAAATATTATTTGCCGCTCGATTCCCTCTCTTCGCCGCCATCTCGAAAATCGACGGCCCCGTAATACGCCACCTAAGGTGTAGACATAACACTTTAAATCTAATTCGCTGTAATACAGATGTTGCGAATAATGGCCTCCCCGGTCGCCGCCATCGTGATTCCTATTCGGTTACGCGAAACCGGAGGATTCGGTGTTGCGCTGCATTTTCTTTTTATGGATATAGACTTTCATATTTACACGAGACTCCCTCCGTTAGGACGCCATTTGTACCCGCAACTTTCCTTCATACTATAATTATCGCATCTATGGCGGAACTTATTCAAAATTGCCGCACAATAAAGTTTGAATAAACTCTCGTATTGTTGCAACTTTTTTGCACGTACGAAATCAAATTTTACTCGACTGTTCTTCGGTGAAACACCGCGAGAATAGAAATTTGCGTAAACATCGACCAATCGCACATTCATGTATCGAAAACTTTGACTGTAAACATTTGTCAAGGACAAAACATTATTAGAGGTTTAATTCTTCTGTTGAAAAATGGAAATCTCTTCTACTAATTCAGCGAAATTGTTCCTCTATTGGTTTCATTATCCATAAACAGATTGCGGATTTTACGCATTTATAACACAAACGTGTGTGGGTGAAACGTAAAAGAAAATTTAATATTATTTGGTACATTGGTACAACCTATTAGAGCTGATAAAAGAAGAAATCCCCTTTTTTGTAATTGACGCAGACAATTTTTATTCTCCATAAAAATCTACAAGCTAAATTATCTGCAGTCGACATCATAGATTTTTATTTTCCATAAAAATCTACAAGCTAAATTATCCGCAGTCGACATCATAGATTTTTATTTTACACCAAGATCCGCAGTGTACCGATAAAAAGCGGAAAAGATGAGTTTCTTTTTGTTTGCGTACGCGTAACTATCTGTAAACGACAAAGTAAGATGATAAAAACACAATTATGTTATGCTAATGTTGTTTCTACTATTTTATATTTCCAGTAGAGGGATCTTGGTAGAAAAATTAGAGACATCAAAGCAGATAAGGTTGAAATCGTTGTCTTTTTAAAATATTACTGCAGTGGAGATGATAAACGAGGATGGAAAAGAAGCGGAGGAGAGAGAAAGAGAATGAGAGAGAGAGAGAGAGAGAGAGAGAGAGGGCGGGAGAGAGACGGAGAAAGTGACAAGAGAACTACACAGGGCAACGAAGAGAAATACGACCGATCCATTTCAAAAAACGCATTATGCTGGTCGATCTCGTTATAGGGGTTGTAAATAAAAACTCCACGGCTCGTATCTGCATTTCAACCACACCCTGGGCCATTTGCATCTCATTTCGAACGTTATATCAGTTTCATTAACGAAGTGGAACAGTAGATTGCCGTTCCATCGATTACGCGTGATACGGTTAGTTTTGTATGTATTCTGTATCAAAGCGACGTTTTATTTAGCGCCGGACGCGTTTCGTCGAATTTTCAACAATGCGAATTTTCAAGGTTTCGCCGCTCGTTGTTTTTAATTAAACCCTTGCATAATTTAATCGGTAACGGTGTTCGACGCCATATTTCATGCGCGAATCTTTAAAATATGTAAAACCGGGAAAATTCAGCGTTAAAAACATCGTCTCGACTTTATGAACAAATTGCGTGATTATTTCACTGAATTTCCTGTTCCCCCCGTTAACATGGCAAATATTAACACGGAACCCTCGCAACAGATGCGTTAAAATGTTCACGAACGCCGTTTCGCTACTTTAACGTCGAAAAGCACATTTTCGAGTTGAACATCTTTCGCTTCGTGGTCGCGAGCGAAACAAAGAATTAGAACTAATTAAAATAAGAATATTGTAATGGAAAGCTTCGGTTCCCTTTCCCGTTGGAATTCTCCGCAAATGGAAACCGTGCATCCGCGGGTAATCTACACGTGTAATAGATGTGTCAGGAATTGCACGCTTGCCAAAAAGCTGCAAGTACAATATTCACCTCTTGAATTTTCGTGCTTGCTGCGTTTAAATTAACGAATCAATTTGTAAGACTGTAATCCCTCTAATTTTGGCAGTTTAATCACCAAAGCAATCCGAATTAAATGTAATTTAATGTTTAGCTGGCCTCCATTGTCTTTATCATTGTTATTAAATAATAGGTGAAATGTTATTCATTACGTTCGAGCATTATGAGCCAGAGTGGAATGATAACACATTATAGTAACGCAAATTTGAATGTTTTGTGCTCGACAAATTGTAAATAGAAATATTATTTCGAGTTATCCTATGTAAATAAAACTTTACTCTCAATTTTATTGTTGATTTTATTATGAATGAACTTCAACTAATTAGCTGACGCGTCTGATCACGACCTGTCGATTCTACTTTTTGTGCATACGAGTGCAAGAAGGTCTGACGAATTTTCATAATCGAAAATTAATAGATTCGGACGAAGTTGATGTCAGATTCGACGAGGAAAAAATGATAAAAGTCGGATGGGTTAAAGGTCACAAAATTTGATGGTGGTGCGCTCATGATATGGGGATGCTGCACGTAGTAATTAGTTAGGTTACTGAGTCGTATTAAAGACGTATCAACCAGCTGTCATACCGAGAGATATTACGAACGTAATCATTAAAAATGTGGCAAAGACAACGCTGTTAGTATTTGACAGGATTCAGATCTGATGTTGGATTTCTTGAAGAGAAAATTAAATAAAAACTATCATTCCTCATCACCTACAATGGCGGACAAAATCTCGAGAATATTGTAAAAATTCAGTAACAAACATTCCAAAACAATTTGCATCTCCCACGACAGTCCAAGGTTCTTAAATAAAATATTAACTACAGTTCTTGATTAGTACTTTGGACTGGTAAAAAATTGCGCCAGGAATGAAATGCCATAACTAGTGGATTAAACGTAACAGAATTAAAATCTGAATCGTTTCTTGAAGTTCAAATGAATGTAAAATCATGTGCCTCTTAAGTCTCTTATGATCCCATATTAATGAACACGTAAGTAACAATCAGACTACGGATTTTATGAATTTATGACAAAAATAGGTGGGTGTAACTATTAGGGGGGCCCATAAATAATCAATTATTTTGAAATCTGAAACGAACTTTGTAGTAAATGCAAGTTTTTATTTCTTAGTTTATTATACAGGGTCCGTGAAGCAAAATATGACTCCTTATCTTCTTGCATCTTCTACAGACGTGAATGTTTTATTTTTTAAATAATGCTCCAGAGATCTGAAAAGGCATGATGATGATGATTGGCATTTCATTACAGGGTTGTAAAAAAAGTTATACATTTTAGAATATTTTGGACACAGGCTGATTTGACCAAAAATTATAAAAGAATACGTGTTTCCTCTTCAACGATCGGTACAGAACTGAAGGCAAAACAAATTCTTTGCAAATAATTGATTACTTATGTGTACCCCTAAACGAACAATAATACAATAATAGATTAAAGAGACATTACTTCTAAGAAATTCTTGATTGTTTTCTGTGAATCACGCTGGATAGAAACAGTTTTCATTTTGCATGAAGATCCGCAGTAGTGACGTTCCGGAAGAATGGTTTCATTTATTTGTTTAATATTGCTTCAACATCAAAGGTCATTAGCAACACGGTAGATTTTGTTACAATATATTATACATATTTGTATCCTGGATATACTTGGCAAGATATACTACTTAGAACTTAACAGAATAGGTAAGGATCTAAGCAACTTAGCATTTTTCCTTTCACTCTCATATTTTTGCATTCTATTATTAGATGATTTATGTTAACTGGTACTTTACATGTATCGCAGATCGCGTTTTCTTTCTTATTTAACAGAAATGAATGGGTTACTTCCGAGTGCCCAATTCTGATTCTAGAAATTTAAGTTTCAGTTGGACGATCTACCGGATTTGGAAATTTATGCCATTCAAAATCCACTCCTTCATTACGATATTTTTGTACACAATTCCTTTTAATTTTGTCAAATACCTGTTTCCTAAAAATTTCATTTAGGTGGTTTTTGCTCTATCAACGTTTTCATTACCTTGTATACCCATACGCGATGGAATCCATCAAAAACTAATAGATTTGCCGGTTTCAACCGCCGAGTTCTAACTCTCTTGTATTTCCTGCATACATTCATCGGTTCTATCCAAATCTTCAATGGCCATAGTAGCGCTTTTTGAGTCCGTAAAAATTGCGAATCTATTCCCAGTGGACTTTTTGATTACTTCTAGTGCTTTGAATAAAGTCAGGATATCTCGCTTTCCGAAAACTGAGCAGACGTTATATACTCGATAAAAATTTGTTACAGTCGGGTTTACTACGGAACCTGTACAATTTTCTGTTTTAGAGTCATCCGTGTATATATTAACTGCTAATGAGTCGCTATTTAGAATCTCTGCATACAGTGATCGAAATACTGTATTATCTAAGAATGTGTTGAAGTTATAATATTATGCGAATTGTAATGCACGCGTTTTTATAACTTGTACGAGTCGAGATTCACAGATGACAACGACATCTGTCCAGTGTATTTAACACTAGAACGACGGGAGCAGTCAAAATGACTGCTTCCTAATTTTTTCTCTCACAATTACTGGAATTGTAAAAATGTTTTCATCGGAAATTTTTTAACGAACCTCTTCATTGAAGCACACATTACAATAAAAGTTGTACGAAGTCTGAATGGGCACAGTCTTGTCACTGTTACAAAACAATATACATCAGTCACATTTATTGCTCCGTCGTTCTAGCGTTAAAGCGTGTAAGAGACC
>CM052131.1:2530696-2569923 GCA_028454255.1 Halictus ligatus
AGTCCTCGTGTTTGGCACTGTTCAAATGTTTATATTTCGTCAGATCTCAGTGATATTTCGTTTCTCGAACGAATAAATCGAAAAGGGCAGACGGGCTGTCGGGAAATATTTGTTTCGCGAAAATTCCGCTTCGGTACGTAAAACGGGATGAAGAAGTTCCCTTTTATTACCCCACCTGAACGGCAACAAAAAACTAGCTGTCGACGATAGTGAACGATCCGGCATCGTTCCATTGTTTTTAAAGAATTTTACGCGTCATGCATCGGTGTTGAAAGGCATAAAATTGATTTATCCTCACTTTGGCTATCGCGTTGGCTTTTCCCTCTTTTTATACACGGTGACACAGTAAACATGCGATGCATCAGACGCGAGATTAAAGAAGAAATAAAATATAGTGTATCTGAGCTCTAACATTGCGGCACGAATTTAATAACGTTGTCGCGAAAGTTGGCTACATACTCGAACAAAAATTTTGAACTGTGCATATAGAACTTTGTTATTGTTTTCTTTCAAACTGTACTACCAGGTTATCTATTG
Source organism: Halictus ligatus (assembly GCA_028454255.1). Classification (NCBI taxonomy): domain Eukaryota; kingdom Metazoa; phylum Arthropoda; class Insecta; order Hymenoptera; family Halictidae; genus Halictus; species Halictus ligatus. The sequence continues at coordinate 2,531,234 of CM052131.1, forward strand.
TAATTTAGAAAAATATTATTAATGGCACTGAAATGTGCACTTTTTGACTAAATTAAGGTACCGGGTCTAATTGATTTTCTAACGCACATTAAAAATCGAGAAAATAAGTAGTGCGGTCCTATAACTGCATCTTCGTGTACTAACTATGTAATTATTTGGATTACCTAATATTAGTGACACGGAAGTATTACAAAGTCGAAAGGACTCTGCTTAACTATTTCATAAAAATTTCGAGAATATAGTAAACATACAGGGTGCCCCAAAAATGTCGTACTGCCTTGAAGAGGGTGATTCCTGAGGTTATTTGAAGTAACTTATTCCTTTGCGAAAATCTTCTCCGCGGCTTTGTTATCGAGTTATTAGTGAAAAACTCGGACCAATCAGAGCGCGAATACAGCAGGAGAATTCTGAGTCAGCCAATGCCAATGAGACGCTCAGCGGGAGCTGTCGCCGAGCTGCGATCCCTCTGCTATAGCCGCGCTCTGATTGGCCCGTGTTTTCCGTTCACAACTCAAGGCAAAAGTTGCTTCAAATGACCTCAGGAATCACCTCTTCCATGCAAGTACAACATTTTTGTGACACCTTGTACACACAAATAGATAGATCTGTACCGTTTCAGTGGATCATGAAAAATCTGAAATCATTGACCTGTTCTACAGGTTTAGCGTTAGGTAAGTGTGTCGCTCTCCTAAGTACAATTTGCGCAAAATCGTTTGAAAACCCGTAGCAGCGCTCCCCGGAGATTGTTAAATCGGATTGCATGATTTATGTTGATTCTTCAACAAGTTACCCAGTTTGTAAGCTTCTAACTAAAGCCAACAAAGGCATCTTAAACGGGTCTCAATAGAATCCAGAAGGATATTAATATAGTAGCGTGGTCATTAAGGCTGCAATGAATAACGGGCATGCACTCGCGAATGTCACGCGATTGTTGCACCGCTGATGGAAAGCGAAAGATATTTTTCTGTCGTCCTGTCACAACCTGTCACACTTCTTTACGTCATTATGCCAGAAAATCATATATCAAACGTCCCGGCTAATTTTTTTTCTGAATTACTAATATACCTACTCCGATCCCTAAGTATTCTTAAACACGGTACCCATTTTGAAAGAAACTAACGAAAATTTCTGTTTCTATGTTTCTTTTTGATCAGCACATGTTGAAAGCCTCAATCTCCATTCATAACTTGTGATCGAACTTTGGAAATGAATTTGTTTGCCATTTTTATTGTGTCGACATGTTGACGACATCAGAATTGTGCATCTAATTCCTGAAGTTGCAAACATATAATTTGCTTTATTTTTCTCGTTATTTAAGACCCTAATGCTCACACATCCCTCAGAGTGAAAATTTGTCCATTTACCATTTTGACATTACCGTACAATGAATAATCCCTTTCTATCCGTTCTTCCAACGGCTGTACATCGAAAACAATAATTTTGTTTCAAGTTAAAGGGAATTAATAATATATTTAGTAGCGTGATTATAACAGTAATATATTTAGTGTCCCAAAATCTCCGTCACGAGTCCGACTCGATGTTACAGCGGTTCGATTCGTGTTCAACGTACGTCTCGCAGAAATTTCATTTCCCACACGGTTTTCCTTTCGAAACCCTCGATTCTCCGCGGTTCCTCCTCGAATCCCGAGCAACGAAAATAATTTTTCAACGTGTTAGGCTCGCGATCCCGCCGGCGCCCGAGATTTTTGGCAGCACGCCCGCAATGTAATACACATTACCAATCGCATCGTTGCGATTTGCGGCGTCTCTGCCGTCGTTCGCGTCGTTTTTTCCCGCGGGCGGCCCGATGTAATCATAGATGGTGGAAAAGAAGGACGGGGAGGGATGAAAGAAAGGGAAACGGAACGGGGGAACGGCGAAGGGAGGAGAGAAGGGCAGGCCAACAGGAAAAGCATTTAGCACGCGATCTTCTCGTAATTCTGCGCACCAGTTCCGTGGCACGCTTTGTCTTCGTCCCGGGCTGACGCGTTACACGTGTTAGATTGTTTCCACTCTACTTTGGGCTCGTGCAATTATTATTGTACCACGACGCGGATACCTAATTGATCGCCGGATCGTTAGCATACACCAGCCGGAGGAACTCTGCTAGTTTTCATTTAGCGCGGCCGTATTCGAAAACGATCCCTCCGTTTTCGAGTCGGTCGACCCAGGAAATTCGGAAATCGACATTTACAATTGTCGAAACGTTGTCGAAACCAACATTTACAATTTTTATTGTAAATTGTCTACACGGCCCTTTCACAATCTTCGATTTTCCTTTTTAAAAAGCACTACGCTAATTCCAAAAATTTCTACTAATTTTGCTTTAAGGGCCCGGGGTGATTTTACGTGACTTTTTATTTAATAATTTCCATTCACAGGCTTCAGACACAGACTTAAGATTCGTCTTGGTCTTGATCCGACGGGTCTTAAGTCTGTGACTCAACTTGTCACATTTTTTGCTCTGTTTTATCGATATTATGATTTCTGTCCTTCAAGTCTTTCAAGTCCTTCAAGTTTTTGGATTTATTTCGCAGAGAATCAAAACAATATATAGTTTGTTTTCATCTAGAAAACTCATTCAATGGCTTGTAAATGCTTGGATTCCACGGCAAGCGCGTCGTCAATTTTTGGCCTACGTCGAACGCTTATGTTAGCAAATATCTGCATTATCTCGGCAGCTCATGACCAGCGCGCGCTAGATTGAATCTTCCTCTTTCGAATGAGCCCTTTCTCAGCAGAAAGTATTCTCATATAAGGACGAAAACTAAGGACGAAAAGTTGAGGCAAATAAAACCATTTTTCGCCTATTTTTGTCGGTAACAGGGTCACTGTACCTTATCGTGAATCTACGGAGACCAGCCCCTTAACTCATTTTCATATAGACTCTTTTCTATGAATTTTTCAGTATAATTGGACAAAAGTGTTATGACTTCGACCACTCGACTGGAGGCAATGAATTAGTCTGAGTCGAAGGCTCTTGATCCCGAAGCGACCGCCATAACACTAATAATTGAAGACAGCGTCTGAACCATTTCTACAGTTTTTCTCCAATTTTTTCCACTATTCTTTACCAGATCCACCACAAATTTTACAACCCTTAGAAGCATCTTCGCGTGCGAGTCTTTAGTATTCGGATAGTACTCATTTAAGTGACATCGTTGTACAGTTGTTATAATTGAAACTACGAGTTATTGTTACTAACAAGTTGTCGAGTTACTCTATCGCTCAAAACACCACACACTTTGAGTAACTATCTTGCACGGTTTTAAGTAACCAAGCAGGAGTGACAGATATGAGAAAAGTCGAATTTGCTGATCTTTTCGTACAGAACGTGTTACCAAAAAATGGTAAGAATGTGTTTAAAGCAATTGTAATGTACGGAAAGCAACTTGTCCAGTCTGACTCTTTCCTATGAATTTTTCAGTATAATTGCGCAGACACGTTTTTTGATAGAAAGTGTTACCAAAAAATGGTAAAAACGTGTTTAAAGCAATTGTAATATAGGGAAAGCAACTTGTCCAGTCCGACTGTTTCCTATGAATTTTTCAGTATAATTGCACAGGCACGTTCTTTGATAGAAAGTGTTACCAAAAAATGGTAAAAACATGTTTAAAGCAATTGTAATGTACGAAAAGCAACTTGTACAGTCTGACTCTTTCCTATGAATTTTTCAGTATAATTGCACAGACACGTTCTTTTATAGAAAGTGTTACCAAAAAATGGTAAAAACGTGTTTAAAGCAATTGTAATGTACGAAAAGCAACATGTCCAGTCTGACTCTTTCCTATGAATTTTTCAGTATAATTGTACAAACACATTCTTCGGTTACCAAAAAATGGTAAAAACGTGTTTAAAGTAATTGTAATGTACGAAAAGCAACATGTCCAGTCTGACTCTTTCCTATGAATTTTTCAGTACAATTGGACAAACACGTTGTCCGATATAAAGCGTTACGAAAAAATGGTCAAAACGTATTAAAGCAATTGTGATGCATAGAAGCAACATGTCCGGGCGGATGATTTGATTAAAAAATAGCATTCGAAATGCGACGATATCGTAGCTGTAATAAATTCGTTCGGCCAATAGTCGTTATTGCATCGGCGGGTTCGCGATCGAAGTTTCGGGCGCGCGGGTAGGTCAATTCGCTGGCCGGACGAGATAGTCGCAGCCGATTCTCAAAAGCAGAGGTTCGTATATGCGCTTTTCCGTTGATCCGCTCATCCTATCTATGAATTTCGATGCAGAAAAGTGCGCCCGATGCACCGAAATCCCCGGCGCGGCTGCATCGTCGACGCGACCGGCCTGCGGTCTTCGACACGGGTACGTTTTCGCGTTGGACAAGAGGCCGCCCGAAAATTCGCATAGGCGGTCGACGCCACCGAATTTCAATACGCGAACGATAACGATCCCTCGGGGGTTTCTGCTCATGGGGATATTAAAAAGACAAGGAATCGATCGCGCCGAAACCTGGAAATATCGTTCGGTTTGTATGCGACGATCCGGATCGAAACTGACGCTCGATCAAATACCCTTGCCGTATAATAGCTAGATCGCAGATTTTCATGCAAAATAAAAATAGTTTGCTTCGATCACAAGTGAGAGCCAAAATTCCTTTTATTCTGCTATGTAATAATGTGAACAAACTGGGACCGATGCATTTTTTAATTATTTTTAATGTTGCACTAGCAACCGCGATTCTACATTTCTTAAATAATCCGCCATAATTGTTCTTTTTCTTTCTCCTGCAGAGATGGCGTTGATCTTAGCTCTACCTTTGGTAGTATGCGAGCATGTATTCTTTTTTCTTCTTTTTCGTATCCTGTTGCCAGAACAGTAATGTATTGTTTTACTCTCCCTTTCCTTCTTTTACTTTAATAAACTTTTAGTTTGACGTTCAACAACACTGAAATTCATTTAACAAAACCCAACATTTAATCCCTCCACAGTGTACAATTCCATCTACCCATTTTTTTTAGTAAAATCTGCAGTTTAATAATAATAACAGCTTAAACTCGCAACGAAGATTTTAAATGTTGCGTGTATTTTTGGACGAAATAAATTTCCATTATTTCGTGATCAATATTTCAGCAATAAGTAAATGTAAACGTAATAAATATAAATTTATTATAATAATGACTGTGATGTATATAATATATGGATATAATAATGAATCGTGATATTAATTTAAATGGCAGGACCGTGGCATAAATTATTGCGATACACAATTTCATTTTTATCTCACTTTCGAGTATTTAAAATGAACATAGAACTTCGAACATTTTGCGAGCATTAATTCATTTGTTGATTAGAATTCTAACCTCTTCTCAAGATGGCGTACCTTCATTTTCAAAAAACGTGCGACTACCAGTAGCCAGGTTGAAACAAATAATTATTACGATAACTTTCACAATCCTAACAAATGTTTCTCCTGAACCCCGTTTCAATCCGCGTCTAATTATAACATAATTAACATCCGCAACGTTGAAACGATCCTCGTTATTTGTTCTAAATATTAACCACTCAGAGATGTTGAAAATTCCCATTTTCCAGGGACCGGCGATTCACTTCCCGTGGAATAAAATTCTATTTCCTTTGCAAATGGTTCCCCTACATTAATTCATTTGTTGATGAGAATTCTAACCTCTTCTCAAGATGGTGTACCTTCATTTTCAAAAAACATGCGATTACCAATAGCCAGGTTCAAACAAATAATTATTACGATAACTTTCACAATCCTAACAAATGTTTCTCCTGAACCCCGTTTCAATCTGCGTCTAATTTTAACATAATTAACATCCGCAACTTTGAAACGATCCTCGTTATTTGTTCTAAATATTAACCACTCAGAGATGTTGAAAATTCCCATTTTCCAGGGACCGGCGATTCACTTCTCGTGGAATAAAATTCTATTTCCTTTGCAAATGGTTCCCGTAAATTACAAACAGACCGTGGGCGGCGTCAAATTTAATTGGACGCTGTATTTTATAATTTTTCCTTTCTTCTTTCTTTTCGAGAATTTCGCGCTATAAATGCATAACGTTCCCGCCGCGCGGGCACAGTTAGAAATCTCCAGCGAATAACGGTTGCAACGGTTTCAGAACGTTACCCCGAAAGAAGTAATCCAAGTACGTATTCACGAATCCCATTATACTCTTCTGCGCCAATGCGATCCGCAAGCCATTAACTAGCACTTCGCGTGCATACGCGAGGTATCTCGCAAGAGTTTTTCCTTTCCAGAATGTTACGCATTCGAAGCTGCCGCGTTTACTGTTCGGATAATTTCACGTTTCGAAAATGGAACACACTGCCTCGTGGCGTCTACAGAGAGAGAAAGAAGGTGAAAGAAAGAAGGGGAAGGAGAAGAAAAAAATAGCACGGGGCGGTTCGCGTTTTCCCGACCGCATTAATTTTGATCGTCGAAGTATTCGCTACAACCTATCGCGCCATTAGCACGGATTCCCATCTATAGAAAGTTCCTCCGCAGGGGGAGGGTAGTCCAAGCAATGGGATAAGTCTAATTAGAAGTGCCACGAAAGTTTCCGGCCGAGAATGCGGGGAAACGGGGAATGGACGCGGGAGACGGGAAGAAAAAGGGAAGGAAAAGGGGGAACGAAAGAATCGGCAGGCGTAGAAGGGGCAAAACGCCGACCAATTATTGTTCTTCCCGCCGCGAATTTAATTGAAGCAAGGCGTACGTAACAAGGATCCGTATTCATACTGATCTCTCCTCCGCGGGCCGGTCTCCGCGATTTTCCTTAATTGTTACGCACTTTCTCGAACGTTCCTCGTTCGTTCTCGATTCGCCGAGAATTTTTGGAAAGTCCGATGATCGAGCGGTAGTCTGTTTTTTCACGGTGTTACGCTTCCCCGAAGAAGTTTCGTTATTAGAACGTCGCTCCGGGATAACTCGAGCGGTTGTCCGCGATCGAATATCGAAACGTAGAACTTCCGGGGCCTCTTCTTCTCAACAACGACCCTCCGCGAGGAAGTTTCCGGCTTCCGCGGTGTTTGCGTACTATGTACTTATTTCATTAAGCACGGTTATCGTTGCCCGACCGTTTTCGGGAGCTGATCGTTTTCGCGACGAAATAAATCGAGCCTGAATCAATTCTCCCGTCCTTCGTGCTCTGTGCGCGACGATGAAACGTTTTTGTTGAAACAATGTAGTCACTTTGTAAGTAAAACTCGCCTCCGAGAACTTCACAGGGAACTGTTACAGTGTAACAACTTCTGAAAAGTCTGACGGAGTGTGCGTCATACGTCGAAATGACGATCGAAAGAAAAATGACCGGTCGATCGAAAGAAAAATGATGGTTTAGGCAGGACATACCTGTTGTATATATATTAAGTTCGCAGTTCCAAGTTTTTATTTTATATTAAAGTTCCTTAATGACAATTTGTGAAATGTATCTTCGTTTGTAGCGATTCTAGAAATTTTCCGAGTATTTTTGGTCCGACCGTACTCGCCGACCAACATTGTCAGCTTTAAACCACCATAAATTGTAAAATAGGAGGAAAATGATTCTTGTACGGTTATTTAAAGGAAGTTTTACCGAAAATATTCCTCTTTGTTAGAGTCTGGGATGCCTGTCATGTATCATTCAACATTATTTTTTAAATATATTATTATTAGTTGTTACTAGAAAAATATATGATTTCTTATTGGAAAGGGATGCTGTGTATCATACAAAAAAAAAAAAACTAAGAGAAATCATTTATATTAAAGTTCACTAACGCTGTGCTTTATGATAGAATATAACATTATTCCTATCATATCCTCGACAGTTTTGCAACGAGGTTCGAACAACAACAACAAAGAAAATGTAATTGTTTTCGCCTCTGTGGTCAATGATGGTAACGCGTCCAGTAATAGGACCGTTTTTAATCAACTTTGGAATATTCCTCGGGGTCGGCGCAGCGATCGGGTTCGAGGGGTCAACTCGAAAAAGTTCGTTCAACCTTTCAGCTGAGAAAGGCCGTCGAAGAGGTCCCAGTCGGAAGGTGAATAAAGCGGAGATTTAGAGGTTCAGATTTATCGTAGTAATTACTTTTTCAGTACTCCTACGGTGCTCAGACCATGAGCAAATTTATCACACGCTATTTATCGCCTCGCGGAATTTTCGAGTTCGCAGCCACCCAAATCCGGGTGACGCACGGCCGTCCGGATCGAGGAATTTTGGGACATTCGACCGAACAGTCGACTTTCCGAAATTGAAAACTGATCAGTTTGTGTTGCTTTGTGAGCGTCTACAGACCTCGAAAATGAAAAAATGAAGAAACAGTCGACTTTTCGAAATTGAAAACTGATCAATTTGTATTGCTTCGTGAGCGTCTCGAAAATGAAGAAATTAATGAAATTGAATAAATATTTTAGTTACTATGTTTTAGTTAGTTTAGTTACGATCATTTAAGTGTTTTGAAAGTAGCATATTTCATCAGGCAAAATTGCTTAAGTTCTTTGCGATGTCCTCATCGTTTCATCCCTTTTCTCTTAGTTTCTTTTTGTATGATACAGAGCATCCCTTCCCAATAAGAAATCATATATTTTTCTAGTAACAATTCATAATAATATATTTAAAAAATAATGTTGAATGATACATGACAGATTAAAAAATGTTATATATTTGTGAAAGGATATCTTCTTTTCCCCAAGCATTCCAGACTCTAACAAAGAGGAATATTTTCGGTACAACTTCCTTTAAATAACCGTGCAAGAATCATTCTCGTCCTATTTTACAATTTATGGTGGTTTAAAGCTGACAATGTTGCGGCGAGTACCTACTTCTTCAACAACAAAATGGTAAAATTAATTAGTATACTTCTTATTTCATCAATTAAACAAAATATTAATATTACTTTTGCTCGCAATATATATTTGTACCGTTAGATACCTTACTTAATAACTTATAAATAATGTAATTATGTTATTAGAATTTTTTATAAAATGTATAGGTATATAAGTTGTAAGGAATGTATAGGTATATAAGAAAACTATAAGATTTGAATTTCCAATTATTATACAATGGTTTTGATAAGGAAAGCAACTGATTCAACAACTACATCAAAAATTGTTCTGAGCCGTTTTTTACGGTTTTTAGCCAATATCTTTTACAACGGGATGCATATACAACGAAATAAAATTGTCGCATGAACGTTAGCATTTTGTTAGATAAAAATGTTTCCAGAATTTTTTGAAATAGCCTTATAAACGTACGAAGGCTGCAGCTGCGAACTAATTGTAATTTAAAAAAAAAAAAGAAAAATGTATTTCTTGTAAAGAGAAAAGTTATCTTCATGATTTACACGTTTGAGTTATGAGTTACACGATTACATTGATCCGGCAGACAAAAGTTTAGCGGTTTCAATACAGCGTTAACTCGTTCTAAAGTCTTCCGTGCGTTGATACGTTGTAATTCTCGCTTTACATACACGCGTGTACCAAGAGGAACGCAATTACCTCTCATAAAATGTTAGCCGCGCTGTACGAGCTTTCGTAGACGCTCTTCGTAAAACGTTCGCCGCTTAGGGTTGGCGAGTGTATCTAATTCGATTGCCACGAACAAGTTTGAAAATAAAAGTCCGCAGTCTATTATCATTTAGCACGCTGACTGCCATTGCAGCTTAGCGGCCATGCAAAATCGATCAATTTCGAACTTTGATAAATCCAGCCGAAATGCTAAGTTGAATTATAACGGTTTGGCATTTCAAGCTTTCGACCATCTTGCGGATGCGTGTCAGTCCGCTGATTGCACCGGTTCAAAAATTAATCTTGAAATCTTGATATAATTAATCGTATTAATCGATCCGGCAGTTAATGTGTCCAATTGTTTCGAACGGCTCGCAGAATATCCTATACCATTGAAGTCCCATGTCGATGCGACGGTGGTCTGTTATAGTATAATATTTTATGTACACGTGTGCACGAGTCGTTCATCAGGGCGCGTGATAAATGGGTACTTAATCTACCATGATAAGCGACGACAGAAAAAATTGAATGCGTTCGATCGCGTATCGGAATTTAAATTAACGCAGTGCCCGCGACTCATTTGAATTTACGATCAAACAAACTTTCTTTCTTATGTCTGCGACAGAACGGGGAGAACAGTCATTCTTTCACTGGAGAAATCAATCAGGATGCCGCGCGTAATATATTTACCCTCCTGAAAGCTCTAGGCCTATGCCGGAGTCATTTCTGACCCAGGCCGATATTTCGTTACGGTTCTCTTTCGATATAAGGCGAGCACGAGGGACCGGCTTTCGCCGTATTTCGGATAAAGAAGAAGAATAGCGATTTTCTTATATTGGTATAATAGTTAAGGGTCCAAAGAGCTGAAATACAGAAAAAATATATATATAAAATAATATATATTGACAGTTAATCAGTGACAGTTAGTCAGTTGATTTTATACCTAATGGGTACGGGTCACGAATGACTCCGGCACAGAATAGGGAGGGTTAAAATTAATCATATTGTTGCATTCGTAGGTAAAACTTACAGGCAAAGCTCGTCCAAATTTAGATTTTTGTAATGAAAGATTTATAACGAATTAGAGATTGTAATAAATTTATCAGTTAATGAATCGTTTCCTTTCCTTTTTAAGAGTACTTGGTAAATTATAGACTGTATAAAATTCTATTAAATCATGTATTATGAAAATGATGAAGAAAACTGATTCTTCTGAATAAATTTGTAAATTTTCGCAGTCTAACAACACAAGTGAATTTCATATTGAAGGCCAATTATTAAAACTGTTGTATCAAATTATAGGAATAATACGAGTCTGCATAAAATTCTATTAAATCATGTATTATGACAATGATAAAGAAAACTGATTTTTCTGAATAAATTTGTAAATTTTCGCAGTCTAACAACACAAGTGAATTTCATATTGAATGCCAATTATTAAAACGGTTGTATCAAATTATAGGAACAATATGAGTCCGCATAAAATTCTATTAAATCATGTATTATGAAAATGACGAAGAAAACTGATTCTCCTAAATAAATTTGTAAATTTTCACAGTCTAACAACACAAGTGAAGTTCATATTGAAGGCCAATTATTAAAACTGTTGTATCAAAATATAGGAACAATATGAGTCCGCATAAAATTCTATTAAATCGTGTGTTATGAAAATGATGAAGAAAACTGATTCTCCTAAATAAATTTGTAAATTTTCACAGTCTAACAACACAAGTGAAGTTCATATTGAAGGCCAATTATTAAAACTGTTGTATCAAGTTATAGGAATAATACGAGTCCGCATAAAATTCTATTAAATCATGTGTTATGAAAATGATGAAGAAAACTGATTCTTCTGAATAAATTTGTAAATTTTCACAGTCTGACAACACAAGTGAAGTTCATATTGAAGGCCAATTATTAAAACTGTTGTATCAAAATTATAGGAATAATACGAGTCCGCATAAAATTCTACTAAATTGTACATTCTCGAAATGATTTCACAAAGAAGACTACCTTCTATATTTTCTGTATCTTCTATATTTTCTGTATCTTTTATATTTTCTGTATTTTCTATATTATCTATATTATCTATACTATTATAGTATTATATATAGTATTATGTATTTTCTATAGTATTTAGACTTCATCTCGCGTGCCAGAAGATTTTACAACATTCCGGTTCCATTTCTGTCGTTCGGATTTGGGAATTGTCTAGCTTCGTGCACATCAAAATGATGACGACGATGTTCGCAAAACAAAGAATCCGGTGTTACACGGTCTAACGATAAAAGCGAACGATTTCTTCATCGTCGAAACGAAAGTTTCGCCGTGGGGCAGTCAGGATTTCATAGTCAGGGGCCAATCGCAGAATGCGTGCCAAGAGACTGCGGCCGGATGAGCATACGGTGTAGACAGAGGGCAGAGAGGCTGTTGGGTTGGAGCAGGGCGTTGCGGGGGTTGCAGAGGGAAGACGAGCAGAGAGTTGCAAGTATGATGCGGAGGGGGTGGTGCGTTAATGTATATTTATGTATTAAACAGGCATTATTTATACGGCCGATGAATATGCATTGTTTCGTGGCAGTAGCGAGGTGTCGAGTGCAGACCCGTCGCTATCACTGCCTCATCAATCACACACAGTCCCAGTAACCCACCCACCCCCCCCCGCCACCCTCTGCTACCCGTGCAAACCCCGTGCTGCCGAGGGCACAGGTCTCGTTCCTCTCAGAATGGTAAACGCCACTCCTCCCGGTCGCCGCCCGCCTCGCAATTCGCACTAATTTACGTAATTTTTTCGCGATGCCCGCGCGGATAGCTCGTTACCGTGTTTACCGCGACCCTCGGACAGGTTACAGCGAACCGATCCGCGCACCTGGCTCGTTCATCGGAGTTTCCCGAGAGAAAGAATCATGCTCGTGACTGTCTGCACGCAACTGGAGACTGTCGAAACGTCACATGAAACGATCGAGGAATACTAGCGCAGCCTACATCGTTAATATAGGTTAATAATTTCGTTTGGGATTATGATTGAAAAATAATTTCTAAGCTTCTTTTTGGCACAAATCGATTGCTCAGCCAGATCAAGAGGATTACGTTATTTATGTATTGAGAATCTTACTGGAAATACTAACAATATTTTGTACAACATCAAAATGGACAGCGTTATCAGCACTGTGACATGATTCTTCTTTTAGCAGAATGAAACAACTGCACTTTTAGCTGTTTCTATTTAGACTTAAGAGGGCCGGCAGGCATTTGGCCTTGACATTTAACGTCTTGAATAAGTAAGTAATGTGGGAATAGGTTCGGTGAAAGCCAAGCGGTTAGGTGTCACAGTGAAGTATTTATTAAACTCGTACAATTATCTCTCGTTTATCTCTTATGAACGGCTCTTCTCTCGACTCTCTCGTTAAACTATTAAGCCTCGATTCTTCAACTCTAATTCTTTTAGTCTCGCTCTGTGACCTACCTCAAATCGCTCGGCAGATCGTCGTCAAAATACATAAACAAAATCTGCATCGCTCGCGATCGTAGCATCTTTCTTATTGCCTCTCTCATACACTCATGCTCTCTCTTTTTTCATCCCCACAGTAATCAATTAAAAATGCATACCACCGTGTTTGTAGATGTCTTTGCTACGTCTGTGCAGAGCCTTTTATTCGAGACGAACACTAAATCTCTCGAAATTAAGAGAATCTCTCAGCGGCAGCCATCTTGTGACGTGATACTTGCTTCAGAATTCATTATCAGGTAGAAATTCGCAATTTGGGCTTTATGCAAGCGTAGATTGGACTTTTGGGAAACACAATTGACCATTTCTAAAATGCTCATTGAAATATTGAAGAGGCAGCCATCTTGTGACGTCGTACTTGCTTCAGAATTGGAATTTTCTGCCGAACATTACAAATTACTCCACGATTAGGTAGAAATTCGCAATTTGGGCTTTATGCAAGCGTAGATTGGACTTTTCGGAAACACAATTGACCGCTTCTAAAATGCTCATTGAAATATTGAAGCGGCAGCCATCTTGTGACGTCGTACTTGCTTCAGAATTAGAGTTTTCTGCCGAATATTACAGATTGCTCCATGATTAGGTAGAAATTCGCAATTTGGGCTCCACACAGACGTAGATTGGAGTTTTAGGAAACACAATTGACCGCTTCTAAAATGCTCATTGAAATATTGAAGCGGCAGCCATCTTGTGACGTCATACTTGCTTCAGAAAGAAAGTTTTCTGCCGAATATTACAGATTGCTCCACGATTAGGTAGAAATTCGCAATTTGGGCTCCATACAGACGTAGATTGGAGTTTTAGGAAACACAATTGACCACTTTTAAAATGCTCATTGCAATATTGAAGCGGCAATTTGTCTAGATTTTGACCTTTGCATATGGATGTCAAACCATGCCGGCTCCCTTAATTCGAAAACGTGATTTGCTATTCTTGGAATTTTCTTTCCTTGTTATACGCCAGTTTTACCTTGCTCGAAATATTTAAAATAGATATTTAATTCAGGATGGAAATAACCGTGCCGTAATCCCCGCGACAAGAAAGGAACCGGAAGATATAATTAACTTACCTCGTGGATGATATTCGAGAGCACCGTGAGATACACTCACACTTTCCGGAGTCTCCGTGCCAATAAATCTGTAAATTGGTAATTTATTTATCAAAACGCGTCGTAATCACGTTCGTTTAAAATCGGACGTTCCGTGTTGCGAAAACCAGGTGGATTTTAACCGGATAAAAAATCGGTTGGCCGCTGTTAAGTGTTCCGGACGCGCGTTACCCTACTTCCGGATGTCTCACCTTGCACGAGCGTGCGTCCGCGCGAACCAATCCAGAATTGCACAGGCTATCAGAGGGGGAGGAGGAGAGGGAAGGGGGTTGAATAGGGGTCGCAGGGGGCGAAGGGGGGGTCCAAACCACCGTGAAGTCTCGCTAAATGGTCATCCGTGGCCACCGTGGCGACGATATGCAGAACGTTAATCGGACGAATCAATCGGATCTCGTCGGCCGCAAAACTGACCCGCGGACATCCGAGGACTGCACGCGCGGAATGTGTGCTGCAGCTACGCCGAAATTTTTCAACCGTGGAATGGACGTTTGATATGTTGTTTTGTCCATGGATTTTGGTCAGGGAATTGCGCCCCGGCGCGGCGACGCGCGCGCGCGCGCTCGCGCGCTCCCTGCAACATCTCTCGCATATATACAGTGGCCCCCTGTTAAATATGGATCGTTGTATAATTGTCGACGCTATTAGCTGACCCGGACCAGATATATCGGGTCGCCGTCAGAATTGCCGCAAGTATGGATTAATCGTGGTATAGCCAACGGCACAATTTCAAAGGTTTCTACCCCCTAATCGAGCATTCCGGACGGAATGAAATCGAAGCAACAGAACCGAGTTTCCAACGTCCTCGAACCTTCTTGATTCTCTCGATTAATTTTCTTAATTTGCTCGTTTATATTCGATCTCGTTCGCTTCCACGGACTGAATCATCGAATTCGCGAACTATGATTCAGGGCTGAATATATTAAGCGTAATATTGTTTAACCTCTTCCGGGACGAATTTTCTGAAGTAGATAAAAGGGATGTAGAACAATTGAAATGTTATCGGTGATTTGTTATCGTTCAGAGGTTATGTTGTTCCCCCAAAAATGTTCGATTTTGTCTTACTTAGAATAATTTTAACTTAGAAAGAAATTGAATGTACACGTACAGTATCTCTGTACACGTACAGTTTCATTCGGACTAATTAATGCTTCGATTAATGCTTCGATTGCTTCTGTAACATAGAAGCATTGCTTCGTTTTAAATGAAATAAACTTAAGCACCAATCAAGCATTTCGATAGAAAACTCTAAAGCTAATTAGTCTGCGTCTTAATGCCATCGATTATAGCGATTCGAGTATACTTAGATATCAACCGGAGAGATGAAATTAGTCCTAAATTAGTATCAGACTGACGTCGATGGATTAATTAACTCACTAAGTGCAGTCTTCGAGTGGAAATTCTGTTCGGATATTTTCGTTTTCTCAAAATAACCGGTGCATCTGTGCATATTTCGAATTGAATCGCTCGTTTCGAAATTATGAAATCGTATCGATTGCGAGAAGTAGGAACTGCCCGCCCATTTCTTCCTTTTCTCGAGAATTTGAACGAGTTACAAAAACAATCGATTTCGTAAAATCTGTTAATTTTACCATTAAGTCGTCCCATAAGTTCGTGCCGTTTGCTCTTGTACCATTTAAATCCTAAAAATAAAATATGTAATCACCTTTTTGTTCCACAATCTATCCTGACCTTTTTGGCAAAGCAATCAGTCCGTCGGTACAAAATTTCTGCGGTTTTTCATTGAAACACTTTTCAATGGTGAATAGTATAAACATATTCACGAACTTAACGACCTAATATTTCGTGTTTCGTCGAGCCGTTCTTGTCGTAATTGTACAAAACGCGCAGTCTGGTAATCAGTTGTCTAAGGATCGTAGAATGTTAAAAGTTATAAGAGAGTAACAAGGTTAGTACGCTTCGATACTAACAAGGTATGCTCCGTATATTTACCGAGAGATCCCGTTTCCCCCTTGACATATTTGTTGTTTTCAAGTTCTCGGCGAGTTTGACGCCATTCATTGCGGCGAGTTCACTGCGAGCGCCATAAGGCACATTTTATTACCGAGCTTCAATCTCATTTGCCTTCCAGAGACACCAATTTGGATGGTGTATCACATAATTACGCAGCTACGCTCGCAGCCATAGTTTCTCTGCGGCGGGGAACTACGTCATTCTGTTTAACGTGGTATCGAGAACGATGGATGGATTTCAATATTTATCGATGTTTCGCTCGAGATCAAATAAATACGAGTCGCTTAATTTCTCGATCAAAAATGGCCTAGCTCCTTCAAGAAAAATTCGAAATACTTTCCAACATTCACTCGAATAAACTGGCGACACGGAATCGTGCCTCGCCACCGTCGTTTTGATAAAATATTTTACATATTTTAACTACGGCGACTGTTTGTTCATGTAGATTTCCCCTGTTTTCGATCGATTCATATTTTCCTTTAAACAAATATAAAACCGCCGCGATTAATTCGGAGTGCGTCGGGCTTTAATTAATCGTCAATTCGAAAGGGTTGAGAGCAGCCCTTCAATAAAAATTAAAGATAAAAACCAAACATTCAACATTTTTAGCCAAACATTTTGCAAATATTTCGCATTCTGCGATTGGTGAAAGCATATTCGTACAGAAAATTTCATGCATCTTTACAGTTACGTTACTTTATTATTTACACGTTTCAAAGTTAATGCATTCGATCGACCAGTTCACGCGCACGAAATCTTCTGTTTCGGACAGCATAATCCGCATGTAAAAATGTTTTTCCCACGATCAGCGGTTTCCGATATGTTTGGTCAAGCGTTTTTTTTTCACTTCTCTCCGCAAGGGCTCTTCGGAAGCCTTCAAAGTGAACGATTGCAGATATCACGGAAATATACGTGTCGAATAGTTTTAGCAGCAGTGTACCATTCTAAACGATCATGAAAATCGGCTTGTACCACTGGACCGGTTTCTCTGGTAAG
Source organism: Halictus ligatus (assembly GCA_028454255.1). Lineage (NCBI taxonomy): Eukaryota > Metazoa > Arthropoda > Insecta > Hymenoptera > Halictidae > Halictus > Halictus ligatus. The sequence goes on from CM052131.1 coordinate 2,548,286, forward strand.
CATATCAAAGTGTGATCGATTGTGACACTTCAATGATCGACGCTTTAACGCTCGTACCGATTTCCTCGCGCGGCTTTACAAGAACGGCTCGAGATCGGTTTATTCGACGAATTGATCTCGCGAAAACCGGTCCCGCGATTCTTGGATCGGTAACGATCTGTCCCGCGACTGTTCGGTTTACACTTCTCTTGCGCAACAGAATAAACCCTTCGTATAATCGAATACCCCTCGGAAAATACGACGTATAGTTTGATCAGATTTCTTCGTTCAGCCCCGAATGCTCGTTGGTAAAAGACGCGAATGGGGAAATATTCATAAAGCAGCGTGATGGAAAACATGAAGAAATAATAGTCTTAGAATGCTTAGAATGTTAATATTTAACCGTCGTTTTCCGGGCGGAAATTTTTCATATTGCCGCAGCCCCACTTCTGAGACATATATGAAATTGCGTTCACCTTGCAAGGAAGTTAAATATAATTTCGTCGCCACGTTTTCGTTGCCGTTTTATATAGAGTTATTTTATCCGATCAAGATAAACGTATCGCGCGGAATATTAAAATATACTGCGTTACTGTATGCTGTATTTCTTTCGTTCCACGACTCGAGTGAAATCAATTAGTATTCATCAAATATGTATGCGAAAACTTTGGGACCGAAATGTTCCTAGTACCGTGTACATAGATTATTCTTCGATCTGATGCTGATAAAATAACAAGACTTTTTATTATTTCGAATGATTTTAAAATGAAACCTTCGGCAACACATTCGCGATGTTTCTCCGGTTAAAATGACTATATTTACTTGTTTGATTCACTATAATACTGGAACCTCGATTATCCGAACAGTCGAGCGTTTCCAACTTGACGATTTCGTTATTTATCAACACCGATTTGACGATTTGTGTGGCAGATGGCTCGCTTTACTGTTCGAATTTGATTAAATAGGCAAATACGATCTGAAGTGTGTCGTGTTCGGTCTCGTTTTAACCAGAAAAATGTCAGAATTTGATTAAATAGGCAAATACGATCCGAAGTGTGTCGTGTTCGGTCTCGTTTTAACCAGAAAAATGTCACGGATGCAATGATAAAAGTTTCACAAATGAATTAATGACAAGCTAAAAGCGCACAGTGGGGTATTTGCACTAAAAATATGCTATATCACTATTCGCTCAACATTTAAACGGCTATAACTTTGCTAAAATTTATCTAAATTTGATTAAAAAAAAAAACAACAGAATAACCATTTTAAAGCTTGAGATTTCTATTTTTTGTGCTATACATCGTTTTTACTAGAATGGAAGTCTTGAGAGCAAAATCTGTCCTTAAAGAGTACTGCGTAATATAATACAGATTTTCATAGGGCGGTGTAATCCACGAATCTAAAGGTGTATGCTGTATATTATAGAGAAAATCATTCTTTCAAAAGGGGTTGATGTAGGAAAAAGGATGGAAACCCCTGATCTGCAGCATATTATGAGCTCAAACAACAAACAATTCCTTCAAATAATTCCTTAGTAAGTACTTACTTTACGGAGATATAGAAAATGCGAACATGCAGATGTGTGAGAAACACTGCGATATTTTCATAGATCGATTATGAAACACGGAGTTGGACCAAGTAGGAACAAATTTTTTCTGTATTTTAATCACAAAACTCCATAGAACACCGCCACTCATCCGGAACTATAACGAAATCACTACCAAAGTCTTAGAATCAATAAATAAAATTACCGAATCGTCGGTCATCTTCGAATATTAATAACTACAAAACTGTATACAATACACAAGTAAAATTTTCCCAAAAGTGTACCATACACTTAGCTAAAAACACTTTTACAAAACAAAGATTTATTCACTTTATGCAAATATGTTCAAAATTGCCAATATGTGAATCCGTCGAGAAAGAAAAGCGTGTTATCAGAATTTTAAACTTCCTACAAATCACAGTCCTTTATGGATACTTCATGCTTTATAATAAATGCTTTATGAATGCTTTATGGATAAATTGTTCCCCAAATATTCAACTAACTTAAGAAACAAAAGTTCTACAATTTATGTACCTTCGATCGCATTTTCGGGGCAAATGTAGATAACGAAACGTAATCCCCCCTCCCCCGTCCGTCGTGTTGTGTTTCTCAGGTAAAATTGCAAAACGATCGCAAAACATTGTTCGTCGAAGTATCCCGGACCGTGGACGGAACGAAATCATGTTCCCCGGGCGCGGTCCCGATTGATCAGAGCCGGCGACGAGACGATTGAAATTCGAGCGTCGTTTTTACACTTTTACGAATCTATAAATGCGTAAAGATGGCGACGGTCTAGAGACACGGAAAGAAAGAGACGGCCGATACCCGTTCCCCCGGGGAGTTTATAGACATGTGCAGCATTCGAAAATTTATAGGCGGAGCACCAGTTGAATTTTATTCGCTTGATTGGTTCCCGATACATACATTCAGCAGTAATTCTCGCGCAGTTTCACGCAGATTCGAAATTGAGGCGTATATAATTCCGCGAGGGGTTGAGGGGTGGAGGCGAAGGGAGCATCATCGGTTTGCGCGGGCGCTCAGCGCTTGCGTACCGGCGAAGGAACTCTCAATTTTCGCGCACTCGTTTCACCCGGCGAAATTAGATTCGCTCGTACGACTTTTATCGTCCGTTCTTCTGGTAACCATCGCCTAATACCCCTCTTGTAGTTCACACTCGAACGGCGCGCGCCTTCCGGGAAACGACGAACCATTTTCTCGTTCCCCGTAATAATGGTCTGAATTTCTTCGGAAGCTCTTCCTAAATTTCTGCAGAATTTCCCTCGAATGAAAATTTGATACTCGCCCGCGCCTGGGGACGCGAGCGCGACGCGACGCCCCCGACGCCCGGTATTTGTAAATCTTTTCGCGTCGACGGCTGCGAGCGTTCCCACTCCGACAGCGCGCAATCGTACGTATCCCTACTTAATTTCCGTGCCCGAGTTTTTCCGGACCGGCTTCCAATCGCCATTTTGATACCCATTTTTCCATTTAAACATCGGCCCCTGCGCAGCACCGATTCGATAGCTGCGCGCTTATGAAACGGGCTTCCTCCGCCGCGTAACTATAAATTCAACCAGGCTAAACGACACTTCTTCCTCTGCGAACGCGCCGAGAAGATAACGTAAAATAACAAGAGAAGCGTTCCGAGAAATTGTTTGCTTCTTCCGAATGAAGACGAAGAGTCCGGTATCGATTTCTGCATCGCGAAAAGGCGAATTGTGAAATTGTTTAATGGAGAATATTAGACAGAGGGACGCGCCCGGCGATGGATAAACGAAATTTCATCGGTTAGTTACCTTGCGGAGCCGTTTCCGCAAACGAACTTTTGGGATCGGCCGCTACCAATCACTCACTGTCCGCTGCAACTCAACCAGCCACATCGCATATTTCTATCGGTTATCTACAATTGATTCGATGCTTCTTTGCCCGTTCGATACCGGACACAGTAACGAGCAAAACTGAGTCCACAGTGTTTGAAGCAACGTAACTTTTTGAAAGTTAGATCAGATGACTTGAATCTTGTTGAGAGGTCAGAAAGATCAGTTTATTAGACGAGGTGAAAAAAGTTTGTATTGAAAATTTCAAAAATGTGTTTGATTCGCTGGAACAAATTATATAGATGTTGATAATTTCATCGATATTGGTTAATTCGTTTACGAGTTATAAACGATTAAAAGTGCGATTTTATAGTAACGAGCAAAATTGAGTCAACACTATCTGAAGCAACGTAACTTTTTGAAAATTAGATCAGATGACTTGAATGTTATTGAGAAGTTAGAAGGATTAGTTTATTAGACGAGGTGTAGATTTTTTTTTTAAAAAGCTTGAATTGGTGGGAATCGAAAAAGAAATAATAAAAGTTGGGTTTTTTAGCTTTTTTATCTGAGCCTGTACTGAAAATTTCAAAAATGTGTTTGATTCGCTGGAATAAGTTATGTCTATGCTGAAAATTTCATCGATATTGGTTAATTCGTTTAAGAGTTATAAACAATGAAAAGTGCGATTTTATAGTAACGAGCAAAATTGAGTCAACACTATCTGAAGCAACGTAACTTTTTGAAAGTTAGATCAAATGACTTGAATGTTGTTGAGAGGTCAGAAGGATCAGTTTATTAGACGAGGTGAAAAAAGTTTGAATTGGTCGGAATCGCAAAAGAAATAGTAAAAGTTGGTTTTTCAGCTTTTTTATCTGAGCCTGTATTGAAAATTTCAGAAATGTGTTTGATTCGCTGGAATAAATTATATCTATCCTGAAAATTTCATCGATATTGGTTAATTCGTTTACGAGTTATAAACGATTAAAAGTGCGATTTTAAGTTGAAAATCGTGAAAAATTTTTCCAATTTTAAGCGTTTATAACTCGTAAACGAATTAACCAATATCGGTTGAAATTTTGAGCATGGATATAATTTATTCCAAATCAAATACATCAAACGGATAATTTATTCGAGCGAATCAAATACATTCTTTAAATTTTCAATACAGGCTCAGATAAAAAACCTGCAAAAACCAACTTTTTTCATCTCATCTAATAAACTAATCCTTCTAACTTCTCAATAGCACTCAAGTCATTTGATCTAATTTTTAAAAAGTTATGTTGCTTCAAATAGACTCAGTTTTGCTCATTAGTGTATATCGCGGTCGTTCGTCCATTTTACACGGTTGTCTTTGATAGCATTTATTTGCGTTTCTTCGGTCGCTCGACGCGCTGTAATTCGACTCTTTATTCCGAGTACTTTTTCATCCGCGGCGCGCAGTTCACAGTGTTCGGTACAATGCTAAAAAGTATAATTTCCGAGGCGTGAGATCCTAAAAGAATAAAAATTTAAAACGCATTAGTAACGTGATGTAGCTTGTAATGCTAAAAGCACAATTTTTACTAAATGCAGAAATTTATTGTGAAAACCGACTCGCAAATCGAATATGAAACTCGATATATTTTCTGAAACACTCAGTCCCCCATGTCGTATTTCTTATTATTTCAATTGTATGACGCCAATGATAATAACAATATGGTACTCGTTATTCAGAACGATAGTTGCCTGACACTGTTTTCAACCAGCATTCCACATTAAGCATTCATTATTATTAGATGGCGGATTTCACCCACATTTCTAGCGTTCATGAAGAATGAAGATGACAACACTTCAATCAGAGCTTAAACAGAATCTTCATTTTATTTTTTCGGGGAAATGCGTCTCTCGCCTTCATGAAACAGTGTTTAAGAATTTACGCAATCTATAAGCGAGAATTTACGCGATTTTCCAGAATCTAGAAGTAAGCAGTCTGTGAATATTTCATAGAAAATTTTGATGCTTGAAACGAATAGAATTTTTATTCAGGTCGGACAAAGTTTTTTGCTAGAAAGAGATTCTGCGATTCTGTGCTGTTCCGTTTCTAGAATAGCCCGGGTAAAGCAAACTTTGTATAACTTCTTCTATTTATAATTTCCGCGTTGATTAACCCTCGATATTCTAGGCCGGTGTGATTCCTACCAAATAGGTCCCTTCATCCGAAATACGACGAAAATCGGTTCCGAGCCATCATCTTATATCGGAATAAAGCAGAGAATAAAGTCCGAGGGTTAAACAGGTGTGACACGAAGTTTCTTATAGTTTGCGTGAAAAGAAAAATGTTTCTACAAAGACACAATATGATGAACGAACATATTTTTCACTGATTTCCTCCAGAACAACCGATCAGGGATTTTAATACACTGCTAACGACCTCGGTATAAGTTTTCGGATGCTGTTCAAACTTCCTTAATACCGTTTAGCTTCCCAACGAAGTTTCGCGGGCGGAATTAAAACGTCTGGAACTATCGATTGCGATTTCCGGAAAAAGTTCAATCGAAGAACAATTTTACAATAGAATCAATAGAAATCGGAACTCTGTCGAATCTTCGCGTTACATGCCAGAAGATCGAATCCGTTTGAGGCAGTTTCAATGAATTTGCCGCATTAAACGATTCCCGCGAAAACGTAACGGTGTTAGAATAGTCGACGTGTAATTTGATAGCCGCGGAAATGGTAGCATCGAGATAGATGATTTAATTTGCGCATGGTTAAATTATTCCGGCGTCGAGATATCGATTCCGGGAGCGCGCGGCCGGGCAACGCAGTTAAATCGAGTCTTCGATATTTACAGTGGAATCGCTTTTCAACGGACTTTAAAAAATGAGGAAAATCCATTTCGTCGGAATGCCTAATAGCGCACGTCACCGTGAAATGTCACAATATAGGCGGCCGTAATGAATGGACAAGAGTTTCATTGGGGCCGCCGCTGTTCCCCGTTGCTGCGCCGGCGAAACGAAGAGTGGATCGGTCGGCACTCATCATTCACTGTCTGCTGCGAGTCAAGCATGCCGCATATCAGTTCTCGAATACCTTTCCGGTCTTCCCTTGGACGCTGTTACAAATCTACCCTCTCGCTGCGCGCGGCCCATCCCCACCCGAGATGCAAACCGATTCAATTGCAGTTTGCATGCCCGGACGGTTTTTGACTTTACCGAACGGGCAGCTCGGCCCATTCTTTAATCAGTCGTCGTCCGATTACGCGGAGTCGAATCACCCGTGATTAGCAATTTCCATGCCAATTTGACACGCTTTTCCCGCTGCTTCCGGAAACGTCAAGCGACCCAGATATTTCCACGGAATCACGGTATTTCATTTCGCAGAATTCTGTTAGGTGTGAGAATTCATTCGTGGCTCTCTCTTCATGTCGAAACGTATTCAGGTCTCGAATATACAGTGAATTCTCGATATATGTCAACGACACGGCTCTTGTCAGCGACATATATCGTCCAGGAGACATATTCCGAGCCGTCTCGGCGTCTGAAGCTTCGCGGCCCCTCACGGAGTATACCCCGTGGTAGTGGGGGTAATTCTGCGACGTTTGTCATCCAGGCCTTGTCGACATATATAGAGAAATCGCACTGTAATCTCTGTTACACCCTTTTACAGGTGATTGATGATTTCAATGAAAATTTTGAATGTAAAACTATGTTACTGATACTAATAATAATATACTAATAATATACTAATATAATAATATAATAATATACTAATAATTGACTATTTACTCTGTCGAAAATCTAAGACTCATTTTGGGATTATCTTGCGTCGACCATCGCGCTAATCGATTTTATTGAAAAAACGTTCTGCGTCCTCTCGACTCATCCCCCCCCCCCAGCGATAGTGAGCGTTTCACAAATTTTTCTATGAGACTATACTAACGATTCTGAAAAAGTTTCGCAGAGTCATATGAGCGGAATAAATCTCCTGCTAATGGCAATCATTGGCGCGGAAAGCGCGAGATAAGTGTTCTTCCCCAAATCGAAGAAATTATCTTCGCAGAAAATAATCGATCAATTCTTTCGCGCCATTCTTCCGCCTTGGATGCCAGCTTGTCAGGCTACCGGCTGTATAGAGTATGTCCGATGAAAAATGCATCGCCCCGAGATTCACTGGAAAAATACTTCGACGAGAAATTGCATATTAAAGTCGTGCTGAGTATACGCGATAAAATGTTGACAACCTCGCGCTAAATCCGGAATGGAATAGAAACAATTGCCTGCAGTTTTGCCGCATCTCGGTGACAATAAATAAGCAAATGAATACGCAATTGTTAATAAAAATAGGTTCGCCGTTGTGCCGAAAAGTTACTGCAGCGAACAAAATTTCTTTCAGCAAATGTACGTTCATCAAATGTATGTTCACGATGAGAATAAAAAGAATACTATCAATTTCTATCGCTACGTACACATCTTTCCATGCATTCTGGAAATTAGCAAACGCCATAAACGCAGACAAATACGCAGTCTAATATTATCATACTATTATGGAAAAGTATTTTCACAGGACTTATAGTATTTTAATTTAGTTTCTAATATATTTCTTTCGAAAGGACGGCGAAGAAGTACTATTAAGACTGACAAATAATGGAATGACTAAAAAAAATATTCAGTGTTCCAGAAAGTTTGTGGGACACTGAAATGGGCAATTCTAAGCATTTTTTCCCTTTGTCAATTCGCGCCGAAACGTTTTGTTTTCGAGTTATTAACAAAAAACACTGACCAATCGGAGCGTGGCTACTGCGACCGAATTCCGACTCGGCGACAGGTCCCGCTAAGCGCGGCGTTGCTATTGGCCGAGCCAGAAGTCGGTCACGGTAGCCGCGCTCTGATTGGTCAGTGTTTTTCGCAAATATCTCGAAAACGAAGCGTTTCGGCGCGAATTGGCAAAGGGAAAAAATACTTAGAACTACCTCGGGAATCACCTCTTTCAGTTTCAACCTTTTTGGGACACCCTGTACATTCTATATCTTAGGTCATATATCACATTTATTAGCAATAATAAAGAGTGCGCATTATATTTCCGAGATTGTACCAGGCGTGTTAGGCCTCACACGATTAAACAAATAAACACGTAACAATAATAATATTTTTTACGGAATAATTGACGGGAATAGCAATCCGGGGAGAAATCTTTTTTTTGGGGGAATGGAAATATTGTTGAAGGAAGCTGAAACTGACCCATTGACTCATTGGTGTATGTTTCATCGAGCATTCGCCTTTTCGATCCGGTTCGCAAAAATTCATCAATGTCACAAGCGGAACGATGTAACGCAAACATTCTCTGTACCCGGCAATAAAGGGGACAGGTTAAGAGGCACGGGGGGGGGGGGGGGGCAGGGCGGGGGGGTGAGCGTGAAAGGAAAAAAATTCGAACACTTTGCTTGGTTCGAGGCACAGTTTGAACGCAAAGCTTTACGAGCGACAGGACATCTACATGGGCCATTGTTGCCTCAAACAATAAAGGCCAACCGGAACCACGGGATGACCCACGCTGCTGCTGTGCGTTTAATCTTTATACTTTGGGAGTGTTCCGGGCCGGCGTCGAATAATTGAACACGCTCGTTTCTGTCATCTCCGAACAAAAACCCCGCGAAATGCTATCGAACGATCTGCGATTTTGTCGAGTCGGACCCGATCGCACGCGTATTACATTCCCTTGAATGCCCACAGGCCGCACGACACTGCCATACTTGGAAAAATGACAAACACGCTATTTTGTTCGTATTGGTACAGAATGGTGAACTTTATGCTCGATTCGGCGATGCTCGGAATAGATCGTTGGATTCTCAGATGATCGAAATTTATGAAACTCAGCCCGAAATCAATCGGTTTTAGAGAAATGAAATTCCACATGATTCAAAATGCTCTATTAACCTTATATTATATACAGGGTGAGGCGCCAGAAACAGGCCACCTGAATAACTCGGCTGCTATTGATGTTAGGAAGAAATGCATCAGATGGAACTTGCTTGGTTTCGAGGGCGCATTAATCCGACGTTAGTAGCTTTTTTGTAGGCGGACGCGTAAAGGACATATGAAGGTCAACTTCATTTTTTTAAATGAAACGTCCCATTTTTTATACCATAGATCGATAGAGCATCGAAGTCTGAGTATAAAAGCGTTGACCTTCATATGTCCTAAACCTGATAGTTAACGAGATATTATCGAAATAATTTTCTTTTTTCTTTGGACAATATCTCGTTAACTATTAGGTTTAGGACATATGAAGGTTAATGCTTTTATACTCCGACTTTGGTACTCTATCGAGCTATGGTATAAAAATAGGGCATTCCATTTGAAAAAACGAAGTTGACCTTCATATGTCCTTTACGCGTCCACCTACAAAAAAGCAAGTTCCATCTGAAGAATTTCTTGCTAACACCAATAGCAGCCGAGTTATTCAGGTGGCCTGTTTCTGGCGCCTCAGCCTGTATAAGTATAATTACATATTATATTAAACACTCGTCATAATTGTGCATTAATTGCGGGATGTCGAATCCAAATAGAACTCTCCTTCTCCCTTTTGTAGTTTTATTGAGTAATAAAAAATGTGTTGATAGTCTTAAACTCTTTTAATCTTTCGACTGTCTAAAATTACACACGCCCATTTTCGTTATAAATGCATAAAATCCACGCATTTACATGTTTTACAACATCAAATTCAAAACGCCCTGAAGTTATGCAGGTGTCCCAAAGATTTGAAGTAACTTTTTCCTTTGCGAAATTGTTCTCCGCGGCTTTGTTAAGAAGATATTAACGAAATGCACGGACCAATCAGAACACGGCGACTGCGGACGGATTTCAGCGCGGCGATAGGTCCACTGAGCGTGCAGTTAGCATTGGTCGAGCTGGGATCCGTCCGCTATTGTCGCGCTGTGATTGGTCCGTGTTTTTCGTTAATAACTCCTTAACGAAGCGGCGTAGAACATTTTCGCAAAGGAAAAAGTTACGGCAAATGACTTCGGGAATCACCCCGTGCAAGGAAGAACAACATTTTTAATGACACCCTGAAGATTAAACTTTAAGACCCAGCTGATAAACTTCATTGGAACGTACTTCAAGATTTTTTCCAGAAATCTTTCAGAAATAAGGGACCAACCTTGATACGGTCCCTAAGTCTTCGACAATTCTTGGCACCTTAGCAGGGTCCACAGACTCGTCGTCTCTTTGGAGATGGGTTCTAGGTCGTTCCTCGAGCTTGCGTCCCCAAACGCGGGTTGTTTGCGTGTCAACACAAAATCCCGGAGACCAGGGATTCCCAGATATGGAGTACTTCGTTTTGCAGTTAGGTTAATAGGTTCCTGAGGTTAATCGATGGGTCTGAGAGGTGTCGGTCGCAGTTGCCTTCGAGGGGTTGCCTTCAAGTGTCCACGAGTCTACTAGGTTTCAGGGCTGAACACCTTAGCCCTGATGGTCCAGATCTCTTTGAGGCTATTGTGTTAGATCTCCCGATGCAGCGTTACACAATATTGAATCCCCGGGTCCAGCTCGAGCTTCTGAATTCTTAATTAGTCTGATCAACGCCTATACCGTTAAACACACGGAAGATTCTCTGGCAAACTAACTGTAACCTCAATTTACTTTTTCTAACTGGTCAACGTGTTTATTAGTCGAAGTAGGCACTGAACGAAGCGAACAGCAGATTTAAAGATTAACGTTGTGAACACAATTTTATTCTTAAAAATATATATATAAATAGCTTGGAGCATCGGCCATGTCGTTTCTCAGGTTTTATCTAAACCGGGCGAATAGAACGGATTGAAAGTTTTCTACTGAATTTTGGAGAAGTATTTTTGAGGTTCTATATTTTGAAGAAATACAACGAAGGAATCGAATTTCAATTTTAAATTTGTTGCAGCGTGCAAATGAACTCCCGAGCTGCGCGAAACGACTTTGCGGGCCACTTTGCGACGTTGTTCGCCTCAGATAATATTTAATATCTTCCAATAGCGATATCCAACGCTTGTAACTATTTCTCCCCTCCCCCGTTAACGGTGTTCGGACCTTTGTATAGATATTCGCGATTGTTATTTCAGCGTTAAACGAGTCTTGTCATCGACACATGTTGCTCCGATTTGTATGTACCTGTACATTGTTACTCGCGCCATCGTACAATTCGTGGAATCCTCTTTATTTGCCCCGGATCAAGGGATGACTGTTCCCGTCCTCCTCCTCCCCCCGTGTCGACGCGTTACCTTATGAAATTTTCATGTTTCGACGCGCTGGGGGGAATACTGCGCCATATACGTTTCCAGTGAATCCGAGAGGCAAATGTTTATATGGGCGTTGCTGGAATGCGTTTAATCCTTGCTGTTTAGCAAACGCCTGTATATGTATGCCCCGACGCGGGAGAATTTAAATTAATCGCCGGCCCGGCGTGTCTACATATGTAAATGTTAAATAAAATTCGAGACGCCCGAGTTCTTGGAACGCGATACCCGTTCGCGAACCGCCCACCTCGTTTTACGCATTAATTAATTAGCGGCCGACATCCGGTCTGTCGTGCGAACCGGAGTCGCGTTTCGTTCGTTCGTCGCGCGAATTACAATAGACGCGCAAGTCTTAATACGCATTTCCATTTGCAACGACCAGACCCCGGATCTTTATGCGAAATCGAAATCGTTCGCATCGGTTCCAGGTCATGGGAATCAAATAGAAATCGATTTCTCTCTTTATTAGTTTTATTCGGCTATAAAAGATGTATGTGTCGACGCTCTTAAATTCTTTTAATATTTTTCCATAAATATGTAAATTAAACCTGCAGTCTGGTAACGACATCAAATACGACAGAAAAGCAGAATAAACGTTAGCGTAGAAGTGTACTCCGGATGCTGTGCATTTATGGCGAATCGACTAGCTGAAATATTAAACTGAGAAGGAGTCGCAGGAAATTCGGAATATTACATTCTGTGCGATTGACTAACGTTGTTAACAAATGGAGATACTCGATAAATGATGGATAACTCAATAAAAACATGAGCTTCGTTTCTTGTAAAAAGGATTTACTCGTAAAAGTATGCATTTCATTTTAGAACGAATATTTTCTTAAAACTTTTACTTTATTTTGAACTTTTTGTGTTCGAAAATGCTATACATGAACAAATGTTTGCACCACAGTGGTGATTAGACTGTGGATCTTTATGCAAAATAAAAGTTTTCCTCGTCGATTGCAACGAACAGGAGCCGAATACAAAATTTCAGTTTCCCCAATCATTTGAACGAGTCAAAAATAATCTACAGACGTCTTTTGCTTCTTTCAATCTTTTTACCCTGTTGAATTCAGTCTACAGATCATGATGACTGTAACAGAATTTATGTTCGGTTTTTTCGTAATCATTATTCCCAAGCGTAAGTATAAGAAACAAGTAGCATAGCTCAACGTATGGTCGGTCTCGCACTGGTAACGGTTTCACAGTGGCCATTTTTAGGTCGTCGACTTTTTCATTAATTAATATACCCACTCTACGATTTTTTTTTCTAGAAACAGGGTAAAGGACCGAGCGGCTCTTAATGGATTAATTATTATCAGATTACGATGAAATCGTATTTTTTGCTAGGCAGAAAGTTTAAACTCCGCGAGAATTATTAAGCGAGCTTAATAAGGTTATAATAGAACGGATAAAGTCTAATAAGAATGACTGGAACTTTATTAAAAATTATCGCTCGTTGAAACTTCGACGAAAATCTTTTTACATGGATTTCCGGAGCGTGTGAAGTACATTTTTCCTCGAGACGCGACCGACTCCTCGCCGGTTTGCGAATAACCAAATACTTGATGTCAGCAAAGTTTTCAATCTCCTACCCAAGAAACGTCCGCGCCGAACGCTCTACAAGATAACGCTTTTTACGGCCCGGTTGTCCAAGCGAGGAGCACTTTTTATCTCCGGCCGTATACTTAAGGCTATTTCGCTGGGTGCAAGGTACGTGTCGACTTAATTTTCGACTGTGTCCAATCAGATTTAATTTTCTGCGCGAGATTGCACAACGTTGGCGACAGGGATATACAGGGTGGTTGGTAACTGGTGGTACAAGCGAAAAGGGGGTGATTCCACGCGGAAAAAGAAGTCGAAAATATGGAATAAAAATTTTTCGTTCGAGGCTTTGTTTTCGAGAAAATCGACGTTGAATTTTCGCAAAGTACGCGCGCACGTCTCGTTATGACGTATCTCACTGTAGATCGTTGTCTCGATTGAGGTTATGTTGATAAACACTTCCAATGTGAAATCGCAAGTTGCGAGCAATTGAAAGTAAAAATTATTGTAGCCTTTCATACTTTAAAACAATCGAATACGTTCGGAAGTGTCCATAGAAATTTAATTAGAAGAGCAGAAGTATGCGTTCGGCAGAATGGCCAACATTTTCAGCAATTTTTGTGATAATAAACTTTACGATTACCTCATATTATTTCATTATGTATTCCTAATTTTCCGTCACGGCAAAAACAAACTTAAACTGCGATAATATCCATCGGGACAACGATCTACAGATCAGAGATCTGTTATAACGAGACGTGATCAAGTGCACGCGTGCTCTTTGCGAAACTTCAAAGTCGATTCTTCTCGAAAACAAAGCCTCGAACGAAAACTTTTTATTGTATATTTTCGACCTCTTTTTTCGCGTAGAACCCTGTATATTTGTTAAAATTCAGTCACTTTCTCAAAATCGAACCAAACCGATCTCAACTTTTTTCAGAAGTTAACCTCACTTTCTTGTCAACTTAACATACGCTTATTTTAATCAATCCGATAATGAATTTAGCCTATTATTATTATTATTATTATTATTATTATATATCATTTAAAGTGGTCGCATTACCAGCTAGGTCATTAGCAACCACATGGTTTACAATCGAATATAGAAGAGAAGGTTACGGTTAATATTTACATTGTCGTGGGGTACAGCAAAAAACGAATTTATAACAGTATAATATTAGGTCTACCAGAAATTTCTGCTCGATAGTGTCACACCATGTGACACGGTAAGTTGACTTCGGTCGACTATCTCTTTTTATCATTGTATTTACACACATGTAATCTCCTGAAACGATGGAAAACATATTCTACAACAAATATTATTAATTGTATGAAAATTGTGTTATTTTCTTTCAATTCAAAAATGGACAGAACTTTCCGGTAGACCTAATATACATATATATATAGATTTAAAAAACAGGACGTTTCCAATATTGTCCTCGTTAAAATTTGTCCTTGAGGTCATTCTCGATGGAAAATTTGGATCGTTGAGAAATGTCACACCGAGTGACACTGCAAGTTGACTTCGGTTGACTATCTCTCTTTATCATTCTGCATTTACACACATGTCAAAAGCGTATGTGAAATCAGTCAATATGGAAAATTTGTTTTTGTTAGAATTCTGAATGTATAATATGGCATATAGTTTGGATTTCGCATGACCAGGAGGAAAAACTGTTAGGGAGTCTTTTGGTGAAAACGTAATTTCCGGTAATAAAGGCAATTCTTTTTTCGCGTGGAATCGCAATCCTTTCCGCTTGTACCACCAGTTACCGACCACCCTGTATATAAAAGTTGGAATATAGGGCGTTCGGAGTACTTTTCGTCGAATCCTCTCCGAGGAACGAGCGTGTAGCTGCGGCGGAAAGATGGACGGATTTGATACACGAACGGCAGTTCAGGGGGACAGGACCCGATGAAAATCAGAACGGGGTGTGTCCAAGGAGCCTAACACCATGCGCAACACTTTTTACGCCCCGGTTGTCCAAGCGAGGAGCACTTTTTATCTCCGGCCGTATACTCGAGGCTATTTCGCAGGGTGCAAGGTACGTGTCGACTTAATTTTCGACTGTGTCCAATCAGATTTAATTTTCTACGCGAGATTGCACAGCGTTGGCGAAGGGATATATATATATATATATATATACATATATATATATTATATAAAATAGGAATATAGGGCTCGGAGTACTTTTCGTCGACTCCTCTCCGAGGAACGAGCGTGTAGATGGTAGCTGCGGCGGAAAGATGGACGGATTTGATACACGAACGGCAGTTCAGGGGGACAGGACCCGATGAAAATCAAAACGGGGGGTGTACAAGGAGCCTAACACCATGAGGGGTTGAAGGGGTGTTCGCCATAAACCTGACACTTCATTTTTCCCTCGTTCTACTCCACCGCTTTACGTCCTTTAAATCCCCGACTCGTCTTTCTCTTTCTCTCTCTCTTTTTCTCTTTTCTCTCCGTTGTCTCTCCGCGCACGCGGCGTCCTCTCTCGTTCTCCCGTCTCTGCCGAGTTCACCCATCCCTCCGCGCGACTCCGTATTACTTGAGCTATGTAAATGAATTTCGTTTAATTATCTGGGCGGTGGCGCGCGAGTTCAGGACGCGAGGGACGAGAGGGACGAGCGTTAGCTCCCCGAGGACAGAGAAGAAGAAGAGGAGGAGGAGGGGTGTGCGCGCGGCATCGCTTCCGCTACGGTTAAAGACTACCCCTGAATTCACCGCGACTTTGCTAGCTTTAGAATGTCTCCTAGCCCGCCCGTCCCTCTTCCCCACCCCGTTCCATCCGGGTTCCACGTCCACGGACCGAACACCCTTGCACCGTTCGCGCCCCCGAACCGTCCCGCAGCCCTTGCGCGCCATACACGCGCCCCGTAGACGTCGCCGGAACCGGCGCCCCGGCTTACGTCTCTTTCTCCCCGGGGGTGAACACCGTAGGCGTTCCACTTTTAATTGTCGAACAACGATTTCCCCGGCGCGACGTAACTTCACGTTCACGTTGCTCGGAACCGGCCGGGAACGAGTGTGACGACGCCGCGCTGTCAATTTTCTGACGACCGCCCGACTCCGTTTCCGTCGACGTTCCACGCGCGTTTCGTCGCGTTTATTATCGCCCCATTCAAACGTAATCGCCGGACCAATTTACTAACTACACCGACTGCCAGCGAAAAATGCCCCCGGATCCGAGACGCTGTTTCGCCGCCGTTCGCTGCTCGGCGAGTTTCCAGGGTGCACGCGTGCGGAGATTAGGCGAACCATTTGCGTTCATTCTGCTCGGCGACGCTTCGCGCGAGCCAATTCTTGGGACTTGACGAAATAAGACGGCCTTTCGGGGTAGATTTATTGACCAGTGTGTAGGATTTAATTTCCAACGTTTAGATTTAGCACTGGGTGTACGGCGCACTAAACATGACTATTTTAGGTTACTTTATAAAAATAGCATGAATGTATCTATCCAAGTTTGTAGCCATTTTTTAAGTAAACCCGAAGAAGTCAATTTGTTGAATAATTGCTCGTGGATGCATTTTTACAATATTCGCAACAATTTAAAAATAGTAGAATACGTTATTTTGACCGGTCCCGTAAATCTAGTGTTAATGGCCACCTTCTGTGTGTAGGATTCATTTTCCAAAGTTTAGATTTAACACTGGGTGTACGGCGCACTGAACATGACTATTTTAGGTTACTTTATAAAAATAGCATGAATGTATCTGTCCAAGTTTGTAGCCATTTTTTAAGTAAACCCGAAGAAGTCAATTTGTTGAATAATTGCTCGTGGATGCATTTTTACAATATTCGCAATTCAGAAATAGTAGAATCCGTCATTTTGACCGGTCCCGTAAATCTAGTGTTAATGGCCACCTTCTGTGTGTAGGATTCATTTTCCAAAGTTTAGATTTAACACTAGGTGTACGGCGCACTGAACATGACTATTTTAGGTTACTTCATAAAAATAGCATGAATGTATCTATCCAAGTTTGTAGCCATTTTTTAAATAAACCCGAAGAAGTCAATTTGTTGAATAATTGCTCGTGGATGCATTTTTACAATATTCGCAATTTAGAAATAGTAGAATCCGTCATTTTGACCGGTCCCGTAAATCTAGTGTTAATGGCCACCTTCTGTGTGTAGGATTCATTTTCCAAAGTTTAGATTTAGCACTGGGTGTACGGCGCACTGAACATGACTATTTTAGGTTACTTTATAAAAATAGCATGGATGTATCTATCCAAGTTTGTAACCATTTTTTAAGTAAACCCGAAGAAGTCAATTTGTTGAATAATTGCTCGTGGATGCATTTTTACAATATTCGCAAGAATTTAAAAATAGTAGAATCCGTCATTTTGACCGGTCCCGTAAATCTAGTGTTAATGGCGACCTTCTGAGTGTAGGATTTTCAAATAATTTATTTTTCAAACGTTTCACTACAGTGGTTTCTATATATATGTCACCAAGGACTGGATGATGAACGTCGCGGAATTATAACCATTACTTGAGAGACCTCGGACGCCGAGGAGTGTAAACGTAACACGTGTTGTTGACATATATCGAGAATTCACTCTTCACTCTTGTTTCTGTCACTCTAATATATAAGATATTAAGATAAAGTACTTATTTTACTGATTTATATGACCTTTGTTAACACAGTTGCTTAACCTGTGAGAACAATTCGAATAATTTACAAGTGTTCTATATAGGTTAGTTAGGTTAGGTTAGGTTAGGTTAGGTTAGGTTAGGTATTAAGATATATATCGACTGTATTCCAAGATATTAAGATAAAGTTGGAATATAGTCGATATATATCTTAATACCTAACCTAACCTAACCTACCTAACTAACCTATATAGAACACTTGTAAATTACTCGAATTGTTCTCACAGGTTAAGCGATTGTGTTAAACGAAGGTCATATAAATCAGTAAAATAAGTAACCGGTAATGCAAAAATCAATGTTGATCAATGTTGCTTAATATAGGACCGTCAATGTACAGGGTGTCTCAGCTGAAGGAGGCCACCTAAATATCTCCTTCGTTTCATCCTACAATTTTATTACATGTTTAGTACTCAAGGTCACCCGGAGGTCATGACCTAGACATATTCAAATGTATTTTCTCGGCCGCTACAAGGTGGGATAAAAAAAAGTTTTCCTGATATGAATAATGACCTCGAAAAATCTATGAAGAAATAACTGGACAAACAACAATTTTCTTCTGTGCTATTCCTCCTTCGATGTCATTTAAATTATGCCATAAGTACTTGTCGTGCCATTAGAAACAGTGGAGATATTTAGGTGTGCTCTTTTCGCTGAGACAGCCTGTAAAATAATATTAATATAATGTAAAGTTATAAGAATAACATGAAGCTGCTACATCTCGTTGTAGCGAGCGAGGGAAGAGTTGAGAAGAAAAAAATATGCAAGAGAATTTCAAAATGTCTCGGCCTTTGTAGCCAGAAATATTTTTCGATCGAAGGCTCGGCCGCGCGGCAGCGATTGAACGATCTTCAATTTATGGTCGGGGGAACGAGTATGCCCATCGAATAGAAGTTAGTTTAGAAACTATGCGGATATTAAATCTCGACCAGCAACGAACTCTCCCTCCACTTTTTCGTTTCTGTCTTCTCGGTTTCATTCTGCGTACACCCGCGTCCCACCCCCTAATCGGCCTCGTAGCGGTTGTTCGTACACGGCCCACCCTGGTTAAGATTAGTTGAAGTTGCATGAACTTCCACCGAGGTTGAAACTATGCGCAAGCGGTTATATCAGCGCCAGATTTTCCCGCGTTATACAATCCCGGTCGAAATTATAACGCGGGACTTAAATTCCGACGATTATTATCGCGATCGTGTCCGAGCTGGAACTTTTTCCGAACGATATTTCCGAAAAGAAGGAAATCCCAAGGAAATTCTCTTAACTCTTTGCAGGACAGGTGCACAGGAATTTTATCGGGTTTAAAATGAAACAAAATTGGTATATTTTTATTAAGGTACAACGTCGTGTAAAAGCATAACAAAATAGTAATAGTCAATTAAATTTGTTGTTATCGGGCGCGGCACAAATGGTCCCACCGTGCCACATAGAAAAGACGAAATATGAACCTATGCAAATAAATATATACCTGAAATATATACCTATGCTAAGAATAAGGAAACATGCTTCAAGTTTTTGGCTTTATTTCGCAGAGAATCAGAACAAAATATAGCTTGTTTTGTAGCTGGAGATATTTTCTGAGAAAACTCATTCAATGGCTTATAAATGCTTGGAGTCCACGTCAAGCGCATCGTCAATTTTCGGCCTACTTCGAACGCTTATATTACCAAATATCTGCATGATCTCGGCAGCTCACAACCCGCGCGCGCTAGATTGAACCTTGCTCTTTCGAAGGAGCCCTTTCTCAGCGAAAAGTATTCTCATATAAGGACGAAAACTTGAGGCGCGTAAAACTATTTTTCTCCTATGTTTGTCGGTAACATGGTCACTGTACCTTATCGCGAATCTACTGCGCCTCGGATCTTAACTCTCGTACAAAGAG
This sequence comes from Halictus ligatus, assembly GCA_028454255.1. Taxonomy (NCBI): domain Eukaryota; kingdom Metazoa; phylum Arthropoda; class Insecta; order Hymenoptera; family Halictidae; genus Halictus; species Halictus ligatus. Next base: position 2,567,951 of record CM052131.1, read on the forward strand.
CGAATTAAAGAAAATCAAGACTTTCGAAATGACTTACTAGTTAGATAGCCGCGACGATGATTGCTTGGTGATTGCATTCGAGCGGTCGCACGTCGAAAAACAGGGCGGGCGAAACAAAGTGGCGCAAAAGCCGTTGGTTCATACGACTACGCGTTGATCAGTTGCACGAATTCTCTGGCGGTGTGGTGTCCACGGGCGGTCGTGCGCCTCCGCGGAGGAACCCGGTTCGAGGCGGCGCACACGTCAGGCAAAACCGTGCAGATACAGCACTTTTAATCCGGAGCGGATGTTGTCCGGCGCGCGGTAAGTAGCGCGTTAACGTTCGCTCGACGTATTTTTATTAAAAAATATTTGCGGGGATTAGCAACGGCCACGCTTTCATTACTTGCAGCGAGCGCAAAGAGTCAAAGGGAACGCTCGAAAAGCGGGAATTCATAGCGACGCGGATCGAGGGAGAGAACCGCGCGTTCATGTATTTAAGCGCGACTGTGTCCATCGTTAGTGGTCTACGCCGGTTTTTCATGTTGCTCTATCCACCGGACGACGGGCGATACGGCATATGTACCGGTACGCGAAATACCGCTGGATTTTTCTCCCTCGTCCCGGGTAGCATTTTTCAATGGCAATTAGTGTGTCTGGTAAGCACCTAGGTCGCTGGACGTTCGTATAGACGCGAGAGCCGTGCATCTCTCCGGAAACGGGGGGAGAGAGAGAGAGAGAGAGAGAAAAAAAAAGAAATCCTCGCGCCGCGCCCGGGACTGCTCCGTTCGTTTATTTAGTCCCCAGCCTCGAGAGCGTGGCCGACTTAAAAAGCACCGGTGGTTTTCAAGCAGGTTGCCGCGTGCCCATTGTCTTCCGCGGTTTTCGAGGAACGCGGTGATCGAGGAAATCGCGGTCGAAAATGCCGGTCGAGTACAATTATCGAACACACCTGGCAGATAACGCTGTAAGTGGCAAAATTTGTAACTCTGTTTGAGCAAACTCCAGTTACGCGAACGAAATTTTAGTCAGTGTCCAATCAAGCATATACAGTGAGTGTAAAAAGTATTCCTACACCTCTTAAAAAACCATGTATTTCTCTATGTAATTGCACACATGTTTATAAAACGAAACATGATTGTAATTGTTATATATTTTAACTATATACTGTGATATAAATATACTTGAAAAAGTTTAACGTTAACGAGAAAAATTGAAAAGTATGAGAAGTGTCTCTAAATTGGCGTGCAAAAAGTATTCGTACAGGTACTAGAATGCACTTGAAAGGCGTCCGATTGTTTATATTATGGTTTAGCTTGACCCGACAAATAATCAGGCAGAGTCTTTGATGCACAGTCTAGTGGCAACCTTCTGCAAAACCAGTGAATTTTTGTAACATTCGGTAAAATGGGTCGTAAAGGTAAGGAAACAAGAGAGACTGAAAGAAAAATTATTATACAACTGCACAATCAGTGCAAATCATTGCGAGAAATAGCAAAAACAATTAATAGGCCACATAGCACTGTACAAGGAATTTTAAATCGATATGGTGAACGAAAAACCGATAAAAATAAAGCGAAATCTGGTCGACCTCGAAAACTTAGTTAACACGATGAACGTTTTATAGTGCGTGAAATTAAAAAGAATCCTAAAATTAGTGCCCCTAAGATTGCTGCTGAGCTTGCAAACAACGCTGGAGTAAGTGTATGTGCCAGCACTATTCGTAATTGTTTACAAAATAATGAATATCACGGCCGAGTTGCTCGCAAGAAGTATTTCGTAAATGCCGCAAATAGAAAGAAGAGACTTGATTTCGCGAAAGATAATATTAATAAGCCTATCGAGTTTTGGCGAAGAGTCATATTTACTGACCAAAGTAAATTTAATGTTTTTGGCTCTGATGGCAAGTGTACGGTCTGCAGGAAGAAAAATACAGAGCTAGAAAAAGAAAATCTACGTCCCACAGTAAAACACGGCGGAGGTTCGGTCATGGT
>CM052131.1:2570423-2593831 GCA_028454255.1 Halictus ligatus
GGAGAGTTCCCTCTATCTCCTGACTCAAATTCGAACTTTCTCGCGTGTTCAGTTTTTGCGTAACACGTCATTTGGTAACAAAATCCGGCATTTTTACAAAAATTTTTCGAAAACCTTGCGTGATGGAGCAATTCTGCTTTCCGATTTGGTTTCAGGACGACAAAGTGTATAAGTGAATCACCCGACAGGTATTGCAAAACGATTTTGGTGTTGGGCAGTGTAATTTTCAGCGTAGCTTTTGACGGGGGCAAGCGTAGGATTAAAAATGGCGCGTGGCCATCCGGCTACCTTTCGATTGAGCCTGGCCGGGCGGCGGACAGGTGGCCACCGGTCCCTATTTCGAAAACCGAAATACGTTAAACCGTGAAAATTGCGGCGGACCTTCGCGGTGCTTTACGGTTTGCGTTTGTCGCGTCGGCGTCGGCGTCGGCGTCGGTGTTGCGCTGCGCGCGGAACGCGCGTGTAATGTTTACGTCAGGGGCATACACCCTCGTTACATCGCCGGCTATAAAACTGCGGGACGTGACGAGGGTTTCGAACGAGTATCGATGAGCATAAACACCCGAGCGGAATGCGCGATCCGCGCGCAGGTTAGACAAAGCCGCGCGCAAAATCTCGAATTGTTCACCGAGCCGACAATTACTCGCGCCTCGTTCGCGGGCCATCCCTTCGTTGATTCAACAGCAGTCGATTTTTATCCGACGATTGCTCTCTCGATTTCAAACGGAATTCAATCGGCGTCGGTACCGTCGGAACCGAGAATAAAGAATTACGCGGATCGTCGTCCAAATATCAGTTCAGCACAATAATAGTGCAAATATTCCACTTTACAATGGAATTTATACAACAAAAAGTAATTGAAACGTCGCGTTAACACTTTATTTTGAGCAGAAGTTGCTTCATTGTTAATTTCCTTCTCACGGAAGTTCGAACTATAAACCAAGTTTATAAAGTTAATATACAAGTTTGGAAGTATCATCGCCTTTCTCTACTTTCTATGACCTTCAATGACTTTACATAATAGGTCGTCGAACTTGTTCTAAGATCCTCTGTCACGATACGGAAGCAAAAACATACCGATCCATTTAAAAAAATGGAGGTGACCTTCAAATGTCCGAAGTACCGCCACCTGCAAAAGAACTATTATCGCCACCGGATAGACCCCTTCGTACTTTGAAATTTTATTCCAGCAAATATTTCTGTGAAATTTACAGTTTAGAAAATATCCGAGGTGCTAATAGTTATTTCCCCACCCTGTATATTTGCTTTAAAATCATATTACGCTTCGGTTGATGTAAATTGGAAAATACTTGTGTTTATTAAAATTGATTTTAAGTCTTCACCACCTGTCATTATATAACATAAAGCTTTTTAAAAAGAGTTGTTATTGAAATTGTTGTTAATGGTTGAATTTTCATCGATGTTTTGTACTTGCCAATTTCAGCGTTATAACGCTGCTCGTAATTACAATATCGCGCTTTAATTGTTCGTCGTCGTGACTCGATATACATGACAATGAGGAACATTACATTGTCGAATAATGTTACAATATTAAATTATGAAGACCACTGAAAAATTACTAAAATTCATATTTTTCAATAGTGCTTTATACGACTTTATTTTAATTCCGCTTTATTGGATTCGTTCGAGAAAATTACATTCTTCAATTGAATCATAGAATTATTAGAAAATATATGAAATAATGGTTAGGCTAGAATAAAATAAGGTACCGTTGTAAGTCATCAATCGAGGTTGGAAGCGCGAAGTATAGAAATTCGTGAAAGCTCACAGTTAATGTATTCGCCGCGAATAGTATTTCCGAGTTTCACGAGCCCTTGTATTTATCAACTTCGGAACTTATTTTCGCATCATAATTTTATGGAGAAGTTTCGTGCGTAAAAAGTTACCACTTCCTGACACGGCCACGCTGCTAAAGAATTCAGCACGGGGTCTCCAGAAATTACTTGAGGGCGGTTGCTAGCTCTGGGGAAAATTTATCCAATCAGTGGCGCAAGGATCCCCGTATAGGCTTTAAGGGAATGTCGCAAGCTCCGTATTTCACTATCTGAAATTTGGACGAAGTTCACGCTAAGGAGAATATAATACATCCATCGTTCTTGGCCGTACCTAAAACACATTCCAAATTTTGTTTACCTTGTTTCCCTTCTTGTACTTTTTAACCGAAAATTGAAAACACTCGGAAAACCGTAGTAGGATTTAACAAACTGCAGCGTACTATCAATAATTTAAATACACGAAATTCTGTATTCACTTTTGCACAAGTTTATTTTACGACAATCGATTTCTTTAGTGCTCTTTTAATGACACTTCGAGGTTATTATAACTACTTTATATTTCATATATCAATTGATTCATTTTCTTATGAATATATTTCATATATCGATTTATTCATTTTCTTATGAATATATTTCATATATCAATTGATTCATTTTCTTATGAATATATTTCATATATCAATTGATTCATTTTCTTATAATTTATTATTATATATATTGAATATATTTCATATATCAATTGATTCATTTTCTTATAATTTATTATATATTGAATATATTTCATATATCAATTGATTCATTTTCTTATAATCTATTATGTATTGAATATATTTCATATATCAATTGATTCATTTTCTTATGAATTAATTTCATATATCAATTGATTCATTTTCTTATGAATATATTTCATATATCAATTGATTCATTTTCTTATCTTTTTTTCTTTCTTCTTCAGCTAGTGTTTCACTCTACTCCATTCTATCTGTTATCTTTCTTGTACAAATTTCTACATTTCTCATGTTATTATAATCTGCAGTATTAATGATTTCTTTCAGCAATCGTAGAATGTTCAAAAGATGTATCTCGAGATTGAAATCACTATGAATTTGAAAGTTGAAATAATAATGCTTATAATGCAGACTTTATGCCCCCGTGATAAAGATGAATAAATACATGAAGTACAAAACTGTGAAGATACGAAATTTTAGAGGATTTGAGAGAACTTGAGAGTACGTTACACTAATTCCGACGTGCTAAAATTACTGGACGAAAAAATTCATTTCTGTGTCTCACACAGTTGACACACAATTTTTATTTTCCATCGATGGTTTTTGATTTTGATTCGTGGCTCTAGAGAAGTTCGAAGCTGGGCTTAGCGAATACGATTATCGATCTTTGCGTAACGAATCGAACCCGACCCAATAAGGACAACGTTGTCCTGCACGCAGGGGGCAACCCTACGAATTCTTCGCCCTCTGCCCGACCCTTCCCGATAGTTTTAAAAAAGCAACGACGCGGTCGTTCCGCGAGGAATCCCGAATGACCCGACTGAAATTGTTTCGGCCCGCCGGTAATTGGCATCGATTGCACGACTTCCTGGAAGTTAACACCAACTCGTTCCGCCGCTTCCTGGCAGTCCTTCAACGTGTCCTTTTTTTTCCCCTACCCCTCCGCCTTTGCACACCTTTGTCTCTCATCGGCGACGCGACACGCTGCCGCGACAGGCTGTTTTAATGGTAATGAGACCGGTAATTAAAATCTTATTCCGGGACGGTCGAAGTTAGGAGTTGCTATTGCTGCGGAGAGTTTAAATTGGAGTGTGTTGCTTTGTGAACAGCTATTCTTTTTCTGGGGGGTGCAACGATTTGCGAATACTAATTTCGACGGACATGCTCAAGTTCACCGGGTAGCTGAAAATTTTGCAACTCCTCCCGGAACGCTGGTTTCAAAAACACATTTTTCTGTGTCAGCTCTAGTTAACGAGCTATGTTGAATATGCAAGATTATTATATTATTCTACACAAGGAAAATGTTGGTTAAGCGATTTTTTGGAATAAAGAGAGTGATTTCTCTGTATATGTCGCCAAGATCTGGATGATAAACGTCGCGAAATTATCACCACTTCCGTGGGGAGCTTCGGACCTCGAGGTAAACTGAGTCTACCCTATTTGAAGCAACATAACATTTTAAAAATTAGATCAAATGACATGAATGTTATTGAGAAGTTAGAAGGATTAGTTTATTAGACGAGGTGTAAAATATTTTTAACTGAGCCTGTATTGAAAATTTAAAAAATGTCTTTAATTCCCTTGAATAAATTACAAACATGCTGAAAATTTCTCCGATGTTGGTTAATTCGTTTACGAGTTATCTAATTTTTAAAAAGTTGTGTTGCTCCACAATAGTGTAGACTCAGTTTTGCTCGTTACTGTAAGTAAACTGCAAATCTTCATGCAAGACACAAATTGCTTGGATCAATTGCAAGAAGAAGCATTCAAATTTCGTTTGAATAAATTGAAAATAATGTATCCACGTTCTTAGATTGTTTCAATTTTTGTACTATTTTTAATTGGACCGATTCGCAAAAGAAATAGTAAAAGTTGGTTTTTTTCAGCTTTTTTATCTGAGCCTGTATTGAAAATATAATAAATGTGTTCGATTCGCTTGAATAAATTATATCCATGCTGAAAATTTCATCGATATTGGTTAATTCGTTTACGAGTTATAAACTAAATAAAAAGTGCGATTTTCCTTCTAACTTCTCAATAACATTCAAGTCATTTGATCTAATTTTTAAAAAGTTATGTTGCTTCACATAGTGTGGACTCAGTTTTGCTCGTTACTGTACATCGAGAATTCACTGTATTCGTAACAATAATTTTCCAACTCACGTTCGTCAGAAATCATCTTGAATGTATACATACTATCCATTTGTCGCAAAAATTTAAAAAGTTTGTACGCAATGGGGTTCACGTTACCGTTAAAAATCGGACATTTCGGGGAATAGGTTAAACAACCGGTCGCAATGAAATCTTTTCGCTCAATCCGATCGAGGGTTCCGTTTCCGAAAAATCGCCTGGCCAACCCTCGCTGTCGTCAACCCTCGTTGTCGGCGACGCCACGCGTCAACAGCCCCCGAAAATAAGCTGGCCGAATAAAACAGCTTGAACAGAAGCGTGTCTTCTAATCCCCTCGCGATTACAGAAAGAAGAGCTTGGAAATTCCGGATACACGGGAATTCCGTTCTCCGTCAGCTATCTAAATTACTCGATTCCATTCTGCTCCAGGGGCGGACCCAGAGGGGGGCAGGAGAGGGAGAGAGAGAGAGAGACAGAGAGAGGGGTGCACGCAGGGGTAGGTCGTTGGTAAAGAGCCCACCGATGGCGAAGCGAAAGCGTCTCTGGCGGTCTCGCGCTGCGAAAAGAGGGTTTGAAATCGAAATACAGGGGCGGCGCGCGCGACGCTCTGCAAGCCTGTGCATGAAATTTCGTCGGCGGTGCGCGTTTACGTCCCCGGCGGGACATTCCGTCGACGAGAACTTCGCGGATCCGGATAATCCTATTAGCAAGGACACCGAAGCATTTGCTTCGGTTAAACGTCCCGGAGAACGGGTAGGTAGTTCCTACTGATGGAAACCAACACCGGCGGAAATTCCGGGCCGATTTATCGGTAACCCGGCGCCGGCGGCCCTCGAATCGCGAGCGAGAACGTCCGGACGTCCAACGCGAATTATTCACCGCGACGCACTCCCGAACAAACAGACGATACTGTCCCCTCTCGAAAGAAAATATTAAGGGGACCCATAAGTAATCAATTAGTTTGAAATTTGAGACAAACTTTGTAGTAAATTCAGGTTCTTATTTCTTAATTTGTTATATAACCTCCACCATTATCGAGGACACTTTTAGCTTTTTTTTCAAGGCCACCTTTTAACTTTCTTTGACGAAAACGAATAGGCGACGGAAATCCTGCAAAGAAATTTTTCCAACGACACTCTAATTAAATTTTCTACGAATATCAATATCAAATGTTTCAAGAAAAATTGTTGCCTACACAAGATGGAGGTCACCTCGATTTTTTAAATGTTAATATATTAGGGAGGCCTATAGGTAATCAATTAGTTTGAAATTTGATACAAACTTTGTAGTAAATTCAGGCTCTTATTTCTTAATTTGTTATATAATCTTCACCATTATCAAGGACAATTTGCCGCCTTTTAGCTTTTTTTGACGAAAATGAATAGGCGACGGAAATCCGGCAAAGAAATGGTTCCAACGACACCCTAATTAAATTTTCTACAAGTATCAATATCAAATGTTTCAAGGAAAATTGATGAAAGACATGTTTCCAACGACACTCTAATTAAATTTTCTACAAATATCAATATCAAATGTTTCAAGAAAAATTGTTGCCTACACAAGATGGAGGTCACCTCGATTTTTTAAATGTTATTATATTAGGGAAGCCTATAGGTAATCAATTAGATTGAAATCTAAAACAGACTTTGTAGTAAATTCAGGTTCTTATTTCTTAATTTGTTATATAACCTCCATCACTATCCAAGACACTTTGCCACCTTTTAGCTGTTTTTGACGAAAACGGATAGGCGACGGAAATCCGGCAAAGAAATGTTTCCAACGACACCCTAATTAAATTTTCTACGAATATCAATATCAAATGTTTCAAGGAGAATTGTTGTCTACAGAAGATGGAGGTCACCTCGATTTTTTAAATGTTAATATATTAGGGAGGCCTATAAGTAACTAATTATTTTGGAATCTAAAACAAACTTTGTACTAAATTCAGATTTTTATTTCTTAATTTGTTCAATACATCTCCATAAATATCGCAAATTTTCTGTGCTGTTACAGTTGCATTAAATCCCGCATGAAAATGAAAAAGTATACAATGACGGGTATGATCCTCGAAAGGTACGGACGCCGCCATTTTATTACAGGGTAGTAAAGAAAATTATACTTTTTAGAATATTTTGAATACAGGCTGTTTCACCGAAAACTGTAAAGGTATACGTGTTTCCTCTTCAACTGAACTAAAGGCAAAACAAATTCTTTGCAAATAATTGATTACTTGTGGCTACCCCTAATACCTCCAGTTGCAGTAACTATACAATCTGGTATATAGCGCGGTTGGAGTAATAGTAATGGCCCAGTTATTGTCACTTCGGGTGTCTTAAAATAAAATAAATATAAAATAAATGTAAAATATGTTTCCTGAAATCTATGGAACTCCGTCTCACTAAAATCCACAGATTTAAAAAAGAAAAATAGCCCCATTGTGTCAATTTTGCTCCTCATTGTATCTTCCTCATCAATGAGAGAAATTTGTTACAGAAACGTATCTGATCGAGGCCGAAATAAATAAATAAATAACGGAGTCAATAAATAAATGCGCCAAAAGCAGTCAACTTGCTATTTTAAGCTGTGACATTCCCGCGCCGCGATTCCAGAAAAATTCCTGAAGGAATCCGTTTCCGCGGCACAATGTAGTCAGTGTTTTATTTTTTTCACCGGAATCAAGTGGCATAATGGGCACCTAGGAACTGCCATATTTTCGCGGCAAATGCCCGCGGCAGCCGAGGTGTCTCTCAATGTTGCAAGCGAAGCGACTCGCGCGTGTTCCGCTCGCGCTATAAAAGCGCATAGCAGCAAGTTATCACTCGAGTCTGTTGCATACGGGAATGTTAATTGTCGTTTTGATTTAGGGTAGGGGAGCAACCGCGCGGCGGAGGCGCGTAAGGTGTGAAATCGTTGGGGCCACGAGGGCGAACAATGGCGCCGGGCACCGCGTCTACCCGCGAAGATAATGGCGCGGAGAAATTGGGTCTATCTGACGTCATAACTTTTTTATCACGCCTGCGGAAAGTCCGCCGCCCGCGATAAATAGGGACACACAGACTGTTCTCGGGAACCGGCGCGACCATGAATAATATTTACATGAAATTAAAGAAATCGATGCGCGCGAGAGCCCCGAAGAAGTTGAGCCTCTCCTCGGCCCGGGACAAGAATGTCGGAAGATTCACGAGGGCCCCGGGGCTCTTCGCCGGAACTATTCGGTGCGGGTTTATAACGTTTGTCTCCAGTGTCTCTGTAATGTGACCACTTACCAGGCTGTAGCGGCGGCTATGCAGTTTAATACTTGGAGAGTGTTTCTTGCAACAACGGCGTGCCTGGCATACAATGCGCTCGCGTTATTCCATTTGCCGTTGCTCCGCGCCGGCGGCCGACCAAAAAACGGCGCCTTCGCAGAAAGTTTCCCGGTGAATTTACAAGCCACCGGAGGCTGGACATGCTCTGATCCTTGCGAGTATCAGCAGAGGATGCGCGAAATTAGCAGAAAACGATCAATTTTTACACAGCACGGCCGATTTTCATTGGTCCGATTGCTAAAACTCTAGGCGGTCACCCATCTTCCGACGAGTCCCAAACAACGATGCTTAACCTCAACGATCTCACAATCCCACAACTCCACAACTTGAGCCACCAGCTGATTTTCATTGGTCTGATTGCTAAAACTCTAGGCGGTCACCCATCTTTCGACGAGTCCCAAACAACGCTGCTTAACCTCAACGATCTCACAATCCCACAACTCCACAACTCCACAACTCGAGCCACCAGCTGATTTTCATTGGTCTGATTGCTAAAACTCTAGGCGGTCACCCATCTTTCGACGAGTCCCAAACAACGTTGCTTAACCTCAACGATCTCACAATTCCAACTCCACAACTCGAGCCACCTGTATGTCTGTTATATATAATATGTTAAATAGTCTACTTCTTAACGCTCGGTTCTTCGCAGTTAGTCGAACGGAAAAGCACGCCGGTGAAGTGAGAATAAATATGAAAGCGATCGCTCCAAATTGTTTAAGAAAAGTCATTTCTCTTTTGAACGACGGTTTGTCAACGCGTAACACGGCGAGAAATCGCAGTGTTAGTCAATCGACAGTGCAGAGAGTGAGAAAAAAATACTGTAAAGGTATATTGTTAAACGTTGGAGGAAGTCCGAAGAAATTATCGCCGCGGGATGAACGAAGGGTTATACGGTTTGTCTCGTCTGGTGAAGCTACGAGTGCCAATATGGCTGCGGAATTATTAAAAGAAGATACGAGTATACAAATAAGCCAGCGGACAGCAAGAAGAACCCTGAAACGAGGTGGGATTAGATGCATTATGAAGAGAAAGAAGTCAATTTTGTCGAAAAGAAATATAAAACTTCGTTTAAACTTTGTTAAACTTCGTTTGGAATTTGCTGAAAAATATCGAAACGACACCTTCGTTGTATTAAATCGTTTCATACCAGTTCGTGTTGTAACCTTGACTATTCACCCTCATATCCTAAATTTTCCTCGACGACGCAGTGACCATTTTATTCCGTGAGCCTTCGTCGTCTTTCAACTTGGAAATCTTGGCGAACTTCACTTTGGAGGACCGAAAATTTAAAACTTTGTTTTATATAATCCTATAGATATTGACGAGAGAACGCAAAAAACGTGAGTTTTAATGGCCGGAATTGACCCACAATTCCACAACTCCACAACTCGAGCCACCAGCTGATTGCTAACTCGTAAATTGTAAATGTACGGTTGGCTACACTGTAGGCAATATTATCCATGACTGAATTATTTGATCACTATGTTTCGAAGAATTTTAGATCTTTGAGGATTACGTTCTTTGGTTATCAGCGCGAGCGTATCTGTCAGTATTGAAATAATTATATCCGAGTCACTGAATATATAGTTGTATTGCTATAAAAATGTGTGAAGTGCTCTCTTTAAGTATATAAATGTATCGAAGCTGGCGACAATTCAACTATATTTAATACGCGTATAAAATTTGAATACGTTGCGTAGCTGAATACAGTGAATTCTCGATATATGTCGCCAAGGCCTGGATGGTGAACGTCGTATACTCCGCGTGGACCGTATACGACGCTGGCAAGGCCTATGTTGCTGACATATATGACATATGACATATATCGGGTAGTGTCTCATTAAAAACATTAATTTCTCATTAAGAAAATTACTCGGGTCGTTGAACGTTCTGTGAAAATAGAGGAATATGCGTATTGATCGAATCGAGTAACCTTTTCGAGATCAATCGAATTAGTATACCGAATAAAATGTATTAAACGAGTTCCGTGGAGGAGCGAATAGAAAAGATACCGGATGACTCTCTCGAATTCTTGAAAGCAGAACCAAAGTGAAAGTCTGGCTACGTTTACATCGGATTCCAGCTCGAGAATTCATATTTGTTTTTACTTCATGTCTCGCGAAGAATGGCCAATGTTGCCAGTGAGGTGCAGCCGGTATGCCAGTGTGGCCATATCGCCTGTTTATGTGTGGGTTATGTGAATTTCGAGAGGAAGAATCGCCGACGGCGCACGGCCGGTTTGCGAAAGAAGTCGCTCGGAAAGCGAAAGACCTATATTTGAGTTACGGTTCGATACCCGATGGACGGTCGATCCTTTTTCTTCGATAATTTCACAAGTTCGATACGCTATTCTGCTTTCGAGTACTTCTCAAGTTTTTGCATGCGAAACTCCGTTGAATTTTTCCGAGAAAAATGAATTTCGAGCGATCGGTACGCGTGCCCGTGTACTGGAACACTGCGGTTCCAAGATACTGTGTCTGTTTATGGTTGACCGTTTCTACTTACTCTGCTTTACTGTACAGCACTTTACGTATATATTGTTACAGTCTGTTAAACTTTGGCTATGTGGGTGCTTCAGTGTTTAACGATTATACATGTTTTAAAGCAATTTCCTCAATCATTTTTTTAGTGTTCTTAAGAAGGCGGTTGCCAATTCAAACATGTTCAAACCAGGTACGAATTTGAACCAATCGTTTCCTAACGATCAGCTCAGTTCCTACTGAGCAGTTGAATGGAGACCTTGATACTGTGCTGCAATTATGTATGCAAACAAATGTAAGTTGGAACATCCGGTTGCTCCTATTACAAGGATTAAGAATGACAAAAGTAATGTTGGAATTTATTTCATAAATGTAGAACAAAATCAATCTATTATTTCTTTAAAAGGTAGGATCCGTTGAACCGGCTATTGCTATGTATATGCATACATTGTATCTTCAGTTAATATACATTGTATGTTGTCCTCGGCATGGGACCCTCGATCTTCAATTGTTAATATTGGATTGTTGCTCCTCTGTTTCGATCTCTTGCGTTTCATTCGTAACGTTTCTTTCTCCTAGAGTTACTATTCTGATATAAACCTTATTTCGTATTTTATAATAGTGTGGTTTTCTTTAATACCCATACTCCGAACAAGTAATACTTGGGCAATGTATTTTATGCACTCGTATCGAAAATGAATAGGCGAGATTTAAACCAGTGAAAACATTGGAAGAATTTAAAAACGTCGATGAAGCACATTCGACGTATTAGTTGTAATCAGACTGCGGATCCGTATGCGAAATAAAAATGACCTCCACCAATGGCAACAACAAATAGAAGGTTTTCTAGGATAAAGATTCGAGCAGGATATATAGGCGATTGAAGCAAATAAATGTAAAGTAAATGTAAAGTAAATGTAAAGTAAATGTAACGAGATGTAATTCGGTAGAGTTGATTGAAAAGAACAAAAAGGGAAAATTATATAATCGTGTTAGATACTGTTGGATTTTTCATATCTAACTGTACATATAAGCCAAAATGATCTTTGTGTTGAGAAACACTTCAGAGTGCCAGGAACGCGGAGCCTGAATATTACTCTTAGCAATGGGTCTCCGGCAGTACCCCGACTCTTAAGGGTCGGGGGGTGCAATAAACACATTTCAGGCCCAGGCCTTTTCTTTCGTTCCTGGCTGCAAACCTAAGCAACGGTTTTCCGTTGCACATTTTTCGTTAGTCTCGTCCAGAGTATCGAGGTGTCAGGAGCTAAAGGAGTCCTTCCGAATCTCTTTAAATAAATCAGTTTTCTTATTAAATCAACTGAGTGTTTATTATAATAAACCCCATATCCCAATAGATACACCTGATAGAACTATCGGTCTAGTTCTACATTCGCGTGATAGACTATCGATATTGCTCCACAGTTTTGCCTTTCTCTAATACTGTCATTAAAGCGCATAAAATCCGTAGTCTAGTTAGAATAAATACGTTTCTGACGACGTCTAACGACGTTTCTAACGAGCGGTTCTGACGGTAGATTTTTTCAATTTCCAACGGAAGCGCCGCACACGAGAAAAACTCGACCACGCGCACACGCATGATCTTTTCATACGGTACCGACCGGTTCGCGTCCTCCGGGTTACGTAGCTAAACAGTCCGGGAGCCCTGAGCGCAGCGCGGTTCCTCATTCGATTACACAGGACCCCCGTCAAATTTCAGGCACACTCTTTGCCGTGTTCTCTATCAATTCCCGGTTGCCGGTTCGTCCCGTTCCTCGGGAACTATACCGGAGACCGTTCCGGGACACGTAGCGGCCGGGACCGATGCAATCGAACGATACACAGTGGCTGGATGGTGGTACGTGTCGCGTCGTCGTCCTCGTCCTCGACGAGGAAGACGAAGTAGCCGTGGAGGAAGACGAGGACGGGAATAGAGGGGAGGCGGCATGTCCTCGTCCGGTTAAACCTTTTCTCACGCTGTTACACACACCGGGCCCGACACAAATGGCGCGGAAAGGAGCTACGAACGGAAAAAGAGGAACACTGTCAGACGGATGGAAAGGAGCCGGGTACGATAACGAAGTCGGTTTTCTTTGCCAGGCCGACACGGTCCAATTATCGGCGGTGACTCTATCGCGAGCGTCTCTGACGGAGCATCGAGACGCCCGGCGTCTCCTCTGAGCTCCAGCAACGGGCGTCTAGATCTTCCCGAGAGACATACACACGGTACGGGACGGTACGGGACGGGACGGGACCGGGGCCTGGAAAAGCCCGTGGAAACTCGCGCAGACAGCTCCACAACGAACCGAGACTCCGGGGCTCAGACCTGAGCCACGTGTGTGTAACGGTGTAACCGCCTACCTACCGAACATACTACTCTTAGGTAGACCTCTCCCTCCCTCTCTCTCTCTCCCTCCCTCACTCTCTCTCTCTGTCTTTCTCTTTCTCCCTCCCCACTCTACGGACTACGACCGGTTTCAACTCAGTTGAGTGCCCGTTATATGGGGTTCTAAGCATTCTGATTCTGCTGACCGCTGCGCGGACCTCATACCCTCCTGACCGTTCGTCCTGTCCACCCTCGCCGCTACGTGGACTGCCTTTAAACCATCCCCCGTTTCCGGCTCTCTTTCTACCACGGACGTTTCCTGGTTTACTTACCAGTCTCCTTTACTCTGATCTCGTATCCTCTTCCAATTCTCTTCTCTTCCAGTGGTTCTGTGTCTGTCTTATCCTCCCGCTCACTCTCTCTCTTTCTTTCTTCCTCTCGACGCCAACATACAGAGCCACCACCGTCTCGGACCATGACTTTCGCGTGTCATCGATACCGATCCCCTTCCAAGGATTCGATTATATCCTACCGAGATTTCATCGTATTTCGTATTTCCACGGCGTTCGCTGTTTCACTGTGCGTATTTAACACTGGATCCAGCCACTGCTTAAGGGTGCCGGAATGGTTTGAAATCCGTATACGTATGCAACGGTCAAAATCTAGACAAACTGTCGCTTCAATATTGCAGTGAGCAGTTTAGAAGTGGTCAATTGTGTTCCCCAAAAGTCCAATCTACGTCTGTATGGAGCCCAAATTGCGAATTTCTACTTGATCGTGGAGTAATTTGTAATAATCGGCAGAAAACTCGCTTTCTGAAGCAAGTATGACGTCACAAGATGGCTGCCGCTTCAATATTGCAATGAGCAGTTTAGAAGTGGTCAATTGTGTTTCCCAAAAGTCGAATCTACGTCTGTATAAACCCCAAATTGCGAATTTCTACCTGATTTTGGAGTAATTTATAATATTCGGCAGAAAATTCGAATTCTCAAGCAAGTATCACGTCACAAGATGGCTGCCGCTTCAATATTGCAATGAGCAGTTTAGAAGTGGCCAATTGTGTTTCCCAAAAGTCCAATCTACGTCTGTATAAACCCCAAATTGCGAATTTCTACCTGATCGTGGAGTAATTTATAATATTCGGCAGAAGATTCGAATTCTGAAGCAATTATCACGTAACAAGATGGCTGCCGCTTCAATATTGCAATGAGCAGTTTAGAAGTGGTCAATTGTGTTTCCCAAAAGTCCAATCTACGTCTGTATAAACCCCAAATTGCGAATTTCTACCTGATCGTGGAGTAATTTGTAATATTCGGCAGAAAACTTGCTTTCTGAAGCAAGTATGACGTCACAAGATGGCTGCCGCTGAGAGATTCTCTTAGTTTCGAGTGATTTAGTGTTCGTTTCGAAAAAAGGCTCCATACAGACGTAGCAAAGATATGTACAAACACGGTGATATGCATTTTTAATTGATTACTTAATTATTTAAGACGTAAAATGCCTAGAAAGAAGGCATAGCGTAACATAGCGTGACAGCCAAGGCCAAATGCCTGCCGGCCCCCTTAATACATTCGCTGTGTTAGCGCAAAAATTCTCTGTTAGTATGGGTGACACAACGGTCACACACACAGCTTATTCAGATATATACACAGGCTCACGAAAGTATTTGAACGCCCTTTAAAACAGTATAACCCTCTTTAAATTGGACGAAACGACCAGACTTTTTGGAGCAATTGAAAGAATTGGTTTTCCAACTGATGTGCAAAGAAGATTTTGAGAAAGTTGCAATTGTTAAGAATTACATGAGAAAATAAATATAGCACTTTCTACAACTTCTCTATTTGAGCCTGTAATGAAAATTTAAAAACCCCGTTTTGTAGATGTATGTTAGTTGTACACATGCTGAAAATTTCATCGAAATCGATTAATATTCACACGAGCTACAAATAGTTAAAGATGTTGAAAATCATAGTTTTTCACGACTTTTGGTCAGTTTAAAATCCACAGATTCTAACATCTGTCTTCGATGAAATTTTCAATTTTCAAGGGGCACAGCGTTGCCTTGTTAATATGACGAGAGTATATTTACTGAAATGTTTATTTTTCTAATGATTCTTGTGTGAAACGTTTATCAACATATTCGGATAGTGGAGAATTCTGTTCGGATGACCGAGGTTTTACTGTAACGTACACTAAACAAATAAATATGCTCCGAATTACACCTTGGTTGTGCGCGTTTTAATCAGAAAAATGTCACGAAGTTTCTACAATGTATCATGCTGTTAAAAACGCTTTCGAAATATCAAGCTTGAAGAGAGCAGCGCCACGATTATTTTAAAAAACACTCTGAGTTGCATACATTTCACTATGCACATTTAAATTGCCGCCGCTCTGCATGATTTTCAAACGAATTTTTAAAAGCAGCAATCAAGGCAATCCACTACATACATGCATCGCCATACCGCGAGTTTTTAAGCAAAATAAAATTTATCTGAATTAACTGCGAGAGACATGGGCTATATAGGCATTCGTTTATATTTTTTACAATTTTAACCAGTTGGAAATAATACAATATTGTTTTAATAAATTCACTGGTATGTATTTAATCTAATCATTCTTGTCGTAAATTGTATGACATCCGGGTGGTTACATATTCGAGTATTTCTAAAATGGATTGCACAAACCTACGCTCTCTGAAATCACCAAAGTACTGTGCTCAAATTTGAATTGCACATCCATGTCCAAATTTCGACGTTATCAATGGCTGTTTCGCGATCAATTTCTGTTGCAAATATTCTGCTGTTCCACCCGCGTCGGTGATTGGCCGAGCGATATTCGCCGCGAATAATGTCTTCCGGAATGTTGTCGTTGTATCGACAAAAATGATTCGATAAGGTGACGAATATTTCTAAAATAAAAATTTTCGAACATTTCTAAAATGGATTGCACAAACCTACGCTCTCTGAAATCACCAAAGTACTGAGCTCAAATTTGAATTGCACATCCGTGTCCAAATTTCGACGTTATCAATGGCTGTTTCGCGATCAATTTCTGCGGCAAATATTCTGCTGTTCCATCCGCGTCTGTGATTGGCCGAGCGACGCAGATATTCGCCGCGAATAATGTCTTCCGGAATGTTTTCGTTGTATCGACAAAAATGATTCGATAAGGTGACGTACGACTGACCAGGAACGCGAATTTCTTCTGGGGAAGAAAAAGCGGGAAAAAGAAAGAGACAGAGGGAGAGCGAAAGAAGAAAAAGTAATTCAATTTTCGCGGGAGCTAAGTAAAAGAAGATTTCATCTAATTTTGGCCCGAGTCGTCGGCACAATATTGAATAGTAATGCATACCCGAGGGGCCGTGATTGCACGGTTTCAAACTGCAACCGTATTATGTATTCGCGGGCGTAAATATTTGTGCACCGTGATTTTGTTCATCTTCAGACGAGCCCGCGAAAAGGGCGCGCGGAATTTTAAACAAGCATACCCGCGCGGTTAACGGAAAACGTATTTCCGCCGTCGGATCCACTGAATCGTAATTTCCATTTCTTCCTACTTAAAGCGGAAACGTGATTGCATCGGCGATTAGGTTTCCGTCGCGTTTCTTTGAAATTAGCTCGATGCCGTGATCCCTTGTTAACGTTACGCGGAGAAACCCCCGCACACGGCTTCTTGTAAATAGCATTTTATCGTCTTGTCGATACCACTCGAACTCGTTCTGCGCTCGATACTTCAAAACCCGATTTTTCTGCCGCTGCACGGTTTGCTCGACCATTTTCAGGTCTGCTTACCTTTCATTCGTTCGTTCGTTTATAACAATTCGGGTCGACTGTTGATCGTGTTGGACGTATCAGGTGTACAAATTAATCGATGGCTCTTTGTTCGTTTACAGACAATCAACGTCCATTTAAGTCTCATGAAAGATTATCACTATTTTTTATACGTTTACTGCGCCTCGCAGGAAGTAAACCAGTGACAAGAAACAAATTTGCGATTGATTTATCGGTGTGAATTAATTTGTACGCTTAATGATATGTGGATTGAGGAAACTAATGTAATATATATTTTTCTAGTGAAGTTTAGAGGAATTAATATTACAATTTTTCTTGCGCTTTGCAAACGACAACTATTATTTCACTTTATGAGAATTCTGGGTAATAGTCGCATATATTGAATTTAATAAAATTTCTTCCACGAATGAAGATTTCTCCAGGGTTAATAAATCGTTTAAAGTTGTTGAGATACTTTCATAATAATTGATTTGCAGCCTTGTTAATCCTCGGTTCCATGGTTCTGTTAATATAGGATTTTATTGCAAGAAAATATAGAAAAAATAATTAGAATGTATAGTTGAATAAATTGTTTATCGTAAAGAATTTTTTTAAGTAAATATTAATCGGTAATTCTTTATTGGATGCAGTAGATGTGAATTAAAGAATATAGTGAGATATTTCTTTTGCAAGATTCGCGGATATTTTTTTGCGCCGATGATACGTTTTAATGATTCTTAAATTGCGGAAACTTT
This sequence comes from Halictus ligatus, assembly GCA_028454255.1. Classification (NCBI taxonomy): domain Eukaryota; kingdom Metazoa; phylum Arthropoda; class Insecta; order Hymenoptera; family Halictidae; genus Halictus; species Halictus ligatus. Next base: position 2,587,714 of record CM052131.1, read on the forward strand.
AAGCGTGTCACGAGCGTAGGTTAGCAAATGAATTACATTTTTTTTCCACGGTACGGTAATGTCTCGAGGGAATAATTATCTTGCGAAATGAGAGCGCGAGCTATAGCAGAATTTCTGTTAGTGACGGGGGCGAAAAGAACGAAATAATGAAAGTCAAACGCGCGTGGAGGGAAATCGGATACAGAAAGACAAGCTGGCAGTAAGAAATGTCTGACAAGGGATGGCTGAAACGAATACATTTCACGTTTCGTACATTTTACGAATGCTATGAAATCAATCGAACTTATTAGGTCAAACAAAAATTGAAAGATTAACATTCGACATGTCAGCACAAAAATTAATTTTTAATTTTAGGAAAGTGATTAAAGGAAAGTGAAATAAGCCCAACGATTTTACAGAACCACGATTTCATCCTTCTTTTCAAGAACTATTATTTTCAGATCTCAGAAAATACTGTGAGCACTCATTCATGCGATTAGCAACTTCAGATTACTTTTAAGATTACTTTAAGAATATACTATAAGAAAAATATAAATAATCCAGAAAAACGAAAACTACGGATGTATTTGCTTTTACCATACCATAATATACTAAAATACACTAAAATCTACCATAATATACTAGATTATACTGGAATATAACACAGTATCACATAATATAACACAATATACCATAACAAAACAAAATATACTATAATATACCATAATCTTTTAGAATATACTAGAATATAAACCAGTATAGCATAATATACCAGAATATACCATAATATAATTGGAAATACCATAATATACTAAAATTCACTATAATATACCATAATATACTAGAATATAACACAGTATAACATAACATACCAGAATATACCATAATGTACCTGGAGTTACCATAATATACCATATTACACTATAATATACCATAATATACTAGAATATAATTCAGTATAACATAATATACCAGAATATGCCATAATGTACCTGGAGTTATCATAATATACCATAATACACCAGAATATACCATAATGTACCTGAAGTTACCATAGTATACCATAATACACTATAATATACCATAATATACTAGAACATAACACAGTATAACATAATATACCAGAATATACCATAACGTACCTGGAGTTACCATAATATACCAAAATACACTATAATACACCATAATATACTAGAATATACTAGAATATAACACAGTATGACGTAATATAACCCAACATACAATATGTTCAAACAGAATATGTGTCTCGCAGCAAGCAATAAAACAATAAATAACGGAAAAAGGTAAATATCAATATTTCAGTAAAGTAGCACATTTGCTCGAACTATTCAACTAAAATAAACGTATCGCAACTCGTCAGAAATTCGAAGTAATACTCGTTGAAACGGGAACAAGATTAAAACTGAGAATGCGAGTAACTCTGATACGTTTCAGCATTCGAAATGCAGTCGGCGCGTTGTCCGTCGTTTTCGCGCGAAAATCTTGGTGGCCGTTTCAACGGGGATATATAGGGGGTTGGGGGGGTTGCATAAATTTTAGTAAATACGTGCGTGTCTACATAAAATTTAAATGCACGTACCTTACGGGAACAGAACCGGTGGATTTATTTAAGGCCGCGTCCTGCAGCCTGAAGGAGAAGGATCTGAAAAGGCACGATTGGAATTTTAATCGAGAATCTTGTTGTCGTAGATGGCATTCCAAGACGTAGTTCGCGCAATCGGGTATGGGGTTTATCGGCTTTATTTCTAGACATTTACCCTCGCCGTGAGAGGGCGAAAAACCGAGGTGAAGTATAAAAACACCGAAAATCCGGGAACCTATACCGGGAAGCGATTCCAAAAATTTATCGGCACAGGCGACGTCGAAACAGTGGGGGTGGGGGGTTGCGGCGGCGGCGGCAGAAAAAGAACCGATAAATCGATTCGGTTATTTATTAATAAATAAATATCGGCGCTGCGCGGTATCGCCGGAGGAAGTATTCTTTCGGAATTAATAATGCGCTTTGAGGAACGCTTAGCGCAGTACGGATTATTATTAAGTTTTCACCGCGGGGGGTTTAATAAATTTTTAAATTGCGAATTTAAAGAGGAAATGGAATAGCAAAGGGGGCAAAATACGTGAGCTAAATTTCAAAGAGGAATCCCGTCGTTGACTCGAGCGGGAAAAAAACTGGCATCCGGTTGCGGTATTTTTATTAATTTTTGAGTGCAGCAAAGCGGCGTCTTCAGACTCTCCGCAGACCCGTATATTAAAAGATAATTTAAAGCTGGTCCACTGTGTCGGAATGTCTTTTTTCGTTTTCTTGGCCTAGCTGTCATTTCATTCGCAATTTGTTTCGGCTATGCCCGTTTTTATTTTACCCGTCCGTAGAAAATCGTTTAACATGTACCGGCGAAGATTTAATATTGATCGCAACTGCAATTGCATTAGCCTTCGTACTTTCACCTATTTTTTCAGCCAGTCGACGGTCGTTGCGGCTCTGTGCAACCTTTTCTTGCGTTTACTTGCATTTGAAATTTGTATTCCATTAATTTCAATTTGCTCTTCTTCCGGTACTGTGAAATGAACGTCGAAATTCTATATCAGTGTTTCAATTAAATTGAGGTTAGGATAATCGGTGTAATCGATTAACATTCCATGCAAAATTTCATAAAAAACTGGAGTCTACCGGCGGATTTTAAAGGGTGTCAAATAGAAAGTAGAACGTTGGTTCTCCAATAATAAACCAAAAAATATTCTGCACTCGCCAGCGATTATCCCAACTCATAAAAATTCTCTTGAGTTTATCCGATTACTTTTCCCTCGGCGTTTGAAGAATCCAATTCATTATTTCAATGACATGAAAAACCATGGCCGTAGATCAGTGCATGATCTTTATTTAGAAAGTGCAATTTGTGAAAATAAATTTGTTGAGTATTCAAAATTGATTATTCAAGGATCTTGTACGTACAGTTGTACTATTATGATTATGAATGGAGTTTTAGATGCAATTATGGCAATTTTGTCTACGAATAAGAATTTATAGCAAAAATAATACATCACATTAATCAAGTGGCAATATAAAAATTATCTTACATCTCACGATATTATAATTAATGTTCTTAAAATAAATTCACTCGCTCGCTCACTCCCTCCTTCATTTTTACTTTTCGTAATGTGCTTAATTCTTTGAAGAAACTTTTGTCTTGAGAGAACGTTCTAACAATACACAAATATCCGCAGCCTAACTAACCACAGAAAAATTTCAAAAACAGCAAGATTTAATTGGAAGAACTCTAAACTTTGGCAGAACTCTTTATTAGCAGGAAATGCATATTATTATTCATTTAAAAAGCATTTAACAATTTTTTTTTACACATAAAAATGATCTTTTTGTTTTTCAACTAATTAATTTTATTGTTAAATTTAATCTTTCCAAATTTAGATTTTTTTAAAGAAATTTGGCCATGGAGGCACTCTCTAAAGTGCCAAAAATCGAAAAATGTTGTATTAACTGTAAATGAGTGTACAATAATAATTCTGTGTAATGGAAAGTTCTTACCAAGGAATATGCATTCCTTATACATTTAATAAAGTAGATTTATTTCTTGTACAAATTTTCAACGGTGGTTTTATTTGTTAATCGCATATAAAACTTCAAATTAACATAAAACAAAAACGGCAAAATATATCCTGAGATTACTGACACATTACTTATTATAGTTTAAGAATTTGATAGTTTTGTCTGCCACTTTTTGCGGTACACTCAATTTTATAAACTTTTCAAACTTCTTAAAGTTCTTACCGAGGAACAATTTTCTTTGTTATAAACAATTTTGCGGCCAGTTTTCTTTGACAAATGTCCACCGATCGAGGGGTGTAGATTCAGCCCCTAGGACGGACGAGCATTATTTCTTACGAGTCCTGTAGATCGGTCGGGCAGAATTCGCTGGTAATGGTTCAAGTTGTCAGGCGTCTAGCGAAATGTTATGGCAGTCGGTGCTCGCTATCGGGCGTTTCGCGACACGGGAACGCAGCCGGGACGTTGATTCGAGCCACTAACTTGAAGGGAAGTAACGCCAAGAGAAAAGGAACGGGAATTGCGATTGGGGTCGTGGACGGGGTCGAAGGGTGAAAAGAGCAAGTCGAAGTTTGCCCGGGAAGTCGTGGAATCATGGACGGCCGTAGCTACGCAAGGCTACGGATCGGTGGAGAGTAGTTTGCTCCTGTTTCCAATATCACTACTGTCTTTGATGCATCGGTGTCCCGGAGTACCACTTGTCCTCTTCGGCCCCCGGTGAACGGAAAATCAAATGAATTCCGAGCGTGTCGAGTCGTGTCCTTTCTATCGACGCGGCTTATCTTTGTTCATTTTTCTTTCCCCCCCCTTTTTGCGCCCGTATCCGTCCCACCGCCCGCCCTCAAAATATTTCTGATCCTCTGCGAGTGGATCCTCGCGAGCCTCCCTTTCACGGAATTATGACGATCCACGGTCGACTACCTGCATCAGGATTTATTCCTCCTGCGAGCGCTCCATTCCATTCCTTTCTCTTATTTACGCGTTTGCTCGAGGCGATCGTTTGCCATCAGCAGGAATCAATGCAGACAGCTTATTTTCAAAATAAATTGGAAGGAAAATGAATTGGTGCAATTTTAAACAGCGAGGTTAACAGAGACTCTCTTTTCCAACTTGTTGAAATTATTAGAACAAGAAAGAATTGGTTTTTTCTTAAATTGTTAGAAGGCTGGCCCTTGCAACAGACAATTTTTCATTTTATATAAAAATCAGAAGTCTACACAGCTTTATACTCGCACAGGATGTACAACTTTATGTTTAATTTTCCTTCTTAGAAGTGGCACAATGGGACACTGTCTAATCATGAATTTTGAAACAATTTTAATTTTCTTAAATTTGTTTATACACATCATACATTATACACATTATAGATCAGTAGGAATCAATGCAGACAACTGCGAGCTTATTTTTAAGCTGCCGCAAATAATCCACCACTGTTTAGTACACGAGGAAAGAAAATGAGTTGGTGCAATTTTAAACAGCGAAAAGGTTAACAGAAACACTGTTCTCCAACTTGTTGAAATTATTAGAACAAGAAAAAATTGGTTTTTGCTTGAATTGTTGGAAGGCTGGCCCTTGTAACAATCAATTTTTCTTTTTATATAAAAATCAACAGTCTACACAGCTTTATACTCGCACAGGATGTACAACTTTATGATTAATTTTCCTTCTTAGAAGTAGCACAATGGGACACTGTCTAATCATGAATTTTGAAACAATTTTAATTTTCTTAAATTTGTTTATACACATTATACATCAGTAGGAATCAATGCAGACAACTGCGAGCTTATTTTTAAGCTTCCGCACATAATCCAACACTGTTTAGTACACGCGGAAAGAAAATAAATTGGTGCAATTTTAAACAGCGAAAAGGTTAACAGAAACACTGTTTTCCAACTTGTTGGAATTATTAGAGCAAGAAAAAATTGGTTTTTTCTTAAATTATCAGAAGGCTGGCCCTTGCAACAGACAATTTTTCATTTTATATAAAAATCAACAGTCTACACAGCTTTATACTCGCACAGGATGTACAACTTTATGTTTAAGTTTCCTTCTTAGAAGTAGCACAATGGGACACTGTCTAATCACGAATCTTGAGAAAATTTCAATTTTCTTAAATTTGTTTATACACATCGTACATTGTAGACATTATACATCAGTAGGAATCAATGCAGACAACTACGAGCTTATTTTTAAGCAGCCGCAAATAATCCAACACTGTTTAGTATACGCGGAAAGAAAATGAATTGGTGCAATTTTAAACAGCGAAAAGGTTAACAGAAACACTGTTCTCCAACTTGTTGAAATTATTAGAACAAGAAAAAATTGGTTTTTGCTTAAATTGTTGGAAGGCTGGCCCTTGTAACAATCAATTTTTCTTTTTATATAAAAATCAACAGTCTACACAGCTTTATACTCGCACAGGATGTACAACTTTATGTTTAATTTTCCTTCTTAGAAGTAGCAGAATGGGACACCGTCTAATCATGAATCTTGAAACAATTTTAATTTTCTAAAATTTGTTTATACGCGCCACATCGCAGGAGCATGGCTACAGGCAAT
>CM052131.1:2600272-2611182 GCA_028454255.1 Halictus ligatus
TATGTCGGTGAAAGTTTCACGAAGAAATAATGAGAAGCAATAAAGCTTTGTCGTTGCTACTAGTGTATAAGTGCTCCGGTATCATTCTTGTGAATAAGTAACGTTGTGGTAGAAAACGAACTATTGCTTCATACCGGGTGACGTTTAAGAGTATCGTCGTTACGGAGTTGCTAAGCTTGTTCAAGACAGGGTTTGTAATTTAATCATTTGAATGCAAGCGAGAAGGTCTCCAAGTGAGGATGGAAATGGAATCCTTGGCGTTTAGCTTTCTACTTGAAAGGGGAATTAGTCTATCGATTCCGGGACGATTACATCTAGATCAATTCGATTACGTTCTCCGAGTAAACTAACGCTTCGAAACTAGTACGTCCTGTACTAATTTTATCTCCTTTAAGTATACATTCTTCCAATGCAACGTGACAATGCTTTCCTCGACATTTCATAATAGATGCACCTCTATCAATATTAAGATAAAAATTCTTTTTACACAAGGATGGAAGAAAATCGAAGAATTTTAAAGAAAATTCAATTTGCAAGTTCGAGAAACTCGAAATAGTACGTTTGTTACCTCGCAGTAGTGGCAAGATGCAAGAGCTATACTGGGTGTTCGACTAGAGATGGAAGAAAATTTAAGGGATGGTTCTCCATGACAATGTAAGACGAAAATGATATAGTCATTCTTTTATTTTTTTCTATTCTTAGTCATTTTAATAAGTTAGAAACGACGCGACAGTATTCTCAAACTCTCCAAATATTTTTATTGTGTATTTTTGTCATAAATTCTTCAACTAGAATTTATTTGTCATAAATTCATAAATTCATTAACTATTTTACACAACTGCATGCGAGACAAAAGGTCTGACTAAACAATTACTGACAATGAGTTCCTTATCTTTTTGACACCCAAAATCTACCAACATCTGCAGTAATAAATACAACAGATCACAGACTGCGACAACAGGTCAATTACAACATTGCGTAGACATTAAAACAATTCGAGGATCAACAGAGAGAATACAACTTTCCTTTAATTTCAGTCTCTCAAAATTGACTTGGCAAATTTTGATTTCCCATATAGATCCGTGAGTCTATTCACAAGGTTCGCGTGCTGTAGTATTCGCAGGAAGTAGAATCGGCCAGTGATGATCAGACGCACCAGCCGTCCAACAGTGCGCGCATACTCGCTGAATCTTCAAACTCGATTTACTCGAAAGCGAGTCGTCGATCAAAAAACTGTTATTCCTTTTTTCCCACTTATTTCGGCACGCAGAATCACCACCAATCGGTAGAGGATTTCGGAAACGCCCTATATTTGGGAATTCGAGATCGGTCGCGTCGATCGAAATGCTCCCTTCCACTCTATCGGAAGTTTTAATTAACGGCCGATGAGATTACCGGCGATGTTTGGCGCTCCGGTAACATCAGAACAGTGGGAATCCGTGGGGGGGTGGGGGGGGGGTTGCGAGAGGGCGAGGAGGGGGAAGTACCGTCGTCACCGTTACATTTCTCGTCGTTTTATGGAAAACTTTCTTTCTTTAAATTCACCGAGACGATTCGACGCCGATTCCGCGTCACGGTGAAATCTACAGCTGCAGCTTTGTCCCTTTTCTTAACGCGAGAAACTTTCTCTGCGGATTCGAACTCGACGGATTTCTCGGCTCGGACTTATCGTCGCGGGATCCCGATGGGGTGAAACGGTATAACCGGGCGCGCCAGTCACTTCCGGCTGCGTATTCAAAGTAAAAAAAAAAAAGAAAGACGTCGGCGAAGTCACGTTACTTCGCGAATTGTATGATCATTGCGCGGAAAAAAAGAAACGAGCAGTTTAATTTGCCCGCTCGCGAATCGCATTGAAACAGACGGTCCCGCGGACACGGTTTTAAATCGAAAAAGTTATGAGGTAGTAAACCCATATTTCAAAAGTTTCGTGTTCAATAAGAGGGACAGCTTTCTAGCACAAATCCTATATCAGATTGCGCATCCTTTGACGAATTCTAATGAAATTGCTATTCCGCATGAAACATTTCCCTTCGGCCACGATTTTTTTTCAGACTGTTTTACCATGTCCTCGTCCATATTTAAAAATGACATTTCGTACCGATATATTCACAGCATCAAAGGTTAATATCTGGACAATACATTTTAGTCTCTCAATTTTTACATGATTTATACAAATTTTTTTGGAAATAAAATTATGTACAATTTATAACTATTTTAAATATTTTGTTTTACGCCGCTTAATGTGCTTCGTGGTAATTAAACAACGGATTTTAGACATTTATAACAGAAATGAGTCGGTGAAATGAAAACCGGTGAAAACATGTAAACAATTTAAAAATACTGTTGCATTGTTTTCAACGCAATAAAATTATTCAGAAAAGCAACAAGCATTCGTGTAGCTCCCGTATAGCACAATTAAAAGAGATTATTTTTATTTTGCATAAAAACCGGAGTCTTGTTATAATATTTTTTAAAATTAACAGGAATCCGCAAAAACGTTTGCTTGTTACTTTGTTGTATAGATGTTAATCATCGAGTAACATTATTCTCACTAATAAACGTCCCAGTTGAATAAGCATAACATAAGAATATTTATCGAACGGTTATTGGTCCTTTTTTTTGCATTCCGTAAAATAATTGTACTCCAGTTTAATTAGAGCACTCTGTTCCGATGGATGTCCCTCTGAAATCAAATTTAAAAATTGCAATTCGTGACGTAAAATCGATAAACAGGTTCGGTTGCAATAATCCTTGACGAAGCCGTTGTTTGTTGCAACTATAATCGAAACGAAGTTCGATAAAAAAAAATGTCGAGTGACTCAATAAAAACTGACACAGCTACGACAATGTCAGAAAGGGACTTGTTCGGTTGGAGGATCTGCACTTTCCGCTGCGGCAAAAGATCTACACGATGTCTGGCTATCAATAATAAAACCGAGTTTACTATCGGGCACAACAACGTCATGTGCGGCGATGTGTCGACGAGTATCGAGAAAGAAACTAGGAACACCTGCGCAAATCGCATGCGTTACATGATCAGATAGTTCGGATCGTTTAGGGATGGAACACATGTGGCGCAGTTGTTATATTTTTGGCTCTGAATCGTATTAGATTGTTTGCTTTTTGATTCAGACATTTTTATGAGGAAAATCTTGGCGATACTTGACTGTTCTATTTTCGATAATTTGTAATTTTGTTTCTCATACAAATTCTAGTCTGCAATTAGTTTAGAAACTGAATCTTTTACTGCTGTTATTAGTTCAGAAAATATTGGTGCAGTTGTGCTGTTCTATTTTCGATAATTTGTAATTTTGTTACTCACAAGAATTTCAAATTCTAGTCTGCAATTAGTTTAGAAACTGAATCTTTTACTGCTATTATTAGTTCAGAAAATATTGGTGCAGTTGTGCTGTTCTATTTTCGATAATTTGTAATTTTGTTTCTCACAAGAATTTCAAATTCTAGTCTACAATTAGTTCAGAAACTGAATCTTTTACTGCTGTTATTAGTTCAGAAAATATTGGTGCAGTTGTGCTGTTCTATTTTCGATAATTTGTAATTTTGTTTCTCACAAAAATTTAGAATCCATAATCTGTTATTTTTCCGAAGCGGAAATTCTAGTCTACAATTAATTTAGAAACTGAATCTTTTGACTGCTGTTATTAGTTCAGAAAATAGTTGTACTGTTCTATTTTCGATAGTTTGTAAACCTACTCAGATTAATTGCATCATATCCCACAAAAATTCAGAATCCAAAATCCGTCTATCGTTTGTCTGAAGCAGAAGTTCCACTTTCTAATAAATTGCGAACACGAATCAAGATTTTAAATTTTGATTTGGTCAGATTGACATCCGAGATTAAATAAAAATTAATGCAAAAATATGCAAATTTCTATTACACGTATACACATGTTAGCAACAATGACGGTGCACCATATGTGCGTTACAATTTTATAATTCCAATTAGAAATCCAATAAATTGTCAATAATTATTTGTTTGCTTATTTGAACATGTCTAACTATTTCGATTGGATTTGCAACGCCGGGGTCTTCTCTTTTTCATACACAAATTTCAGGGTGGTTGTGTTATTTTAATTAAACTCCCGATTCGTTAATTCCGATAACAAACCGGCGCATGTACCAGCGGATTGATAAAACCTGAACGGAAAATATTGAAGGTGGACAAACATTGAATATATTGTTTATGCAACTTCTAACGTTATTGCAAACATGAATCGCATTTTCCGTTGAACAAAAATTCCAAATTTAGGACTTCGCTAAATGGAGGGTCGAATGCCGAGCAAGGGTTGATTTCGAGATCCTTCAGAAAGCCGAACGGATAAATATCTTTGCGGGGGGTGGCATCCGTAGTTCCGGAACGCTTTGTACGGCACCTCGAGGGTCTCGAAACAATCTAATCCCGGGTACGTCGCGCGAAAATAACGTAGAATAGCGGATCGCGAAAATAGTAATAAGATATTGCGCGGACCGAAGCCGGGGCCAATTTGAATTCTCCGCTTTAGCATGCTACTTCCGCGTTCCTTAACAGGGTCCCTGAGAACACCGTCACCGTTCTCGGTAAAAGTGCAATCAGCCTGATCGCTAATGCGCTTCCACGACGGGCGTACTGCATTGCAACCGTGGTTTTGCTTCGTCGAAATGGAATTTGCAATTATCCGGCCGCAGAAGGACCGCTTTGTTCCGAATAGCGCGTCGAGTCCACTGACAATGAATCCCCCTGGCAGCTCGTGTTCTATCGCCCGGCAATCCTTCTCTACTTCGCGAATATTTTTAAAACCACCGAATTAGCATTCCTTCTCCCGCTACACTCCTATCTCATCGATTTTTTAAAGGACTCCGTTAGCCCGAATTGCGATTTTCGAAAGAAGAGTCGGAGCACCGTGACACTTTTCTTTTAGAGCGCGAGCTACACGACCCACTTTATGATTTATATGTTTGTTAACTAGTGTTCCGTGGAAGTTTGTCTTATCGTGTTTTTAATATTTTTGATATTATTTGATGAGATTTAATGTTTTTGATATTTCACTACAATTTTCTTCCGATATAAGGCGATTGCGAGGGACCTGCTTTCGTCGTATTTTGGATGAGGAAGAAGAAGAGGGGATAGGTCACGATAGGTTACATATATATATTTTTTTTTCCATCAAGGGTTTACGTCGCATCAACTGCATGGTTATTAGCGACTACATATATTATTTTTACATATATTACATTACATGCTTATATATATATTTTTTTTTAAATACGTACCCGAAGAAACAAATCAATTCGATAATTTATCATTTACGGGAATTTCAGTGGTAACCACTTGTGTTTATAAGAATTATAGAATTGATTGCACGAAACCCTGCGCTTTATTAATGAATAAAACATGTTACCGCAGTACAACTGTGGCACAGCTAGATGTAAGTACCACTTCACCTGTATCGTTGCGCGTGTCATGAATTTATGAATAACATTTATCACTGACAATCATGTTTTTTTTCTGTTTTAAATCCAAGCGGTTCGTTCCGCCTCTTAATTTACCTCTCAATTCGGAATTTTAATTCAACGGCGTATCGTGCATTGTAACTCCGAATTATAAATTGCTTTGTAATTCAACTGAACAGGCGGCTTGAATTACAATGTAATTGAGTGTAACGTCACCGAATTGCTTTCTGATTATAATTCGCGCAACAATTCAATTATACTTTTCCACAATGATGCGCGTTACCCGCCGACGTACTTTTCGATTCGAACACCGAATATATTTAGACAAATAATTATAATACACACCAGTTCGAGCATACATTGCTAATTAGGAAAAACGCTAAGAACGTAAATTTAGTAAAAAAAAAAAACGCGTTGTAGGGGTTATCTCGCGGTTAGCTTGTAGAGCAGAAAATTTCGAGCATACGTCAGCTCGAGTTATCGCATAGTTGGCAGGGAATGTGTTAATGGGTATTGAACAAGTGCATTTCGCGCGACTGGTGAAAGCTGTGTCTTGTTTTACATTTATTATCTTGTTTTATAAATATTTTATATTTTTGACTTATTCCTCTTCATGGAGAACCCACCTAAATTCGTCAAATTCTACATTCTATGCTGTATTCTCGCGTTACTCCATTTCGAAAAATTCTAATTTCTTCGAACACACTGAATTGGAGTTTAACACACGCGAAGATAAAAATTATTTTACCACAATCAAACATAATGTAGTGCACACCGTTGTGAATACTATGGCAGAGCGCAAGAGTCATTCGTTGAGTTAAGAAGAAAATGATAAGTTCTTGAAAATTAATTAACTCGTCACATCTGCGAGAATATTTCATTTTTAACACCAGGTTTACGGAGCAATACAGGTGACTATTTTAACTTATTTTAGCCATTTAATAAATAAATTTTATCGAATAATTCCTCATGGATGCACTTTTCTTATTTCAATAATTGCAAATTGAAAATATTATGACCCGTCATTTTCTAGTTCTAATTTTTATGCTATCAACAAGAGAAGCGCTGTAAGTTCCAGGTTGTAACCAACATTGAAATTTTCCATTAATTTCCTGTTATTCCATTAAACCAGCCACGAATCATGTACCCGGTTGACCATTAACTAAAAATACAGGAACAAATTCGAATATTCGAACGGCAGAAAGGTTTTTCGCGAATAAAAGCATCATACGTCGAAAATTACGATTGCCCGGGTATTATTTCGAATGAAAACGCGTTCTCGTTGCAGCGAACGTTACGCAATATCGCTGATGAATGTCTGATTTAAATTACTACAGTTTTCAATCCATTTGCGTCTCTGTCGGCACATCGATAAGATACTCGGAAAATTTTTAAAAGATACTCAAAGAGTGAAATGTTTCTCGTCGGACAAAAGAGTCGTGTGCCGAAAATTACGGATCGTATTATTTCGAACGGAAACGCTGGTTGCAGCGAACGTTTCGTATGTCGGCTGATGAATCTCTGGTTTACATAGAAATCGTTACGGGACAGCGATACTTCGCCCGGGTGAAATTAATTTTCGAGGGACTAGTTTGCAGCGGACACAACAGATATTACGAACCGCCAGCTCGAGACGGGATTAAACCCTGTGGAGGGGATGAATTCGCGATTATCCTGTTACTAATCTTACGAGTTTACCTGCACATGATGTGTAATAATTCTTCAGCGTGCATTTTCGTAGCCGGTCTCGTGCAATTGCTGGGAACAGCCGGGTAAACGGTACACCCTAATGGGAAGTTTGTTGCCCGGCTCTCTCTCTCTCTCTCTCTCTCTCTCTCTCTCTCTCTCTCTTTCTCTCTCTCCGCGAATTCCATGAATTCTGCCCCCGTGCTCGTAATTTTGCTGAGGTGACGGTTCGAAAGAAACTTTTTCAATCGCGTTATAACCTCGTCGTTCTCTTGTTTCGTGGCTCGAATTTTTGCCGACCGTGAAATCACACGCTAAAAAGGAAAGCGGAATTGCGAAATTTTCCCATTCGCTTCTTTAGCCCGGAAACGTTGTCGAAACGTTTTCAGCAAAATTTCATTCTACTAAGATTTGCAGTATGCAAAAAAAAAGACAATGTTCCGTGACCAATGTTGACTCACCGGTTTTAAGTTAAACCGGATAAAAAGAGATTTTGTAATCATTTTTCTTTGGTCAGCCTCGAACATCGATTTTTGTCGAAACATTCGAGCGACGTATAACATATGTCACAATATACTTACATAATGTTATCGGACAATTTTGTGACATTTTTATGTTCATTTTAAACATATTGAAATGTATTTCTTCGGGCGCTACAATATGGAATCAAATAAAATATAAAACTATGAAACTGAAGAAATAACAAAAAAATGTTTCTCCTACGGTACCATTCGATACTATTCGATACCATACTGTTTAAGTTGTGCCGTCAGTATGTTCTGTTCCATTAAAAACAGAGGAGATATTTAGGCGACCTCCTTCTGCCGAGACACCCTGTACAATGAATAAAAGTATATTTATTTATTTGTTGCTTTAAACCAAGTGGTTTATATAGCGAGTACAGTGTTATTACATTTGGCTTATACTAAATAGGTTTACATTGTTTCTAAATTCTAACGGAACATTGTTTAAGGAAATTATAAATTAATTTCAGTCCTTTTGTATCAGGTTTACATAGGAAGGAACTAATACAAAGAGGGGAAACAGTACCTGCTTTTGAGGAGGTTTGTTTCCAATGTGTTACGTTCATTTTCATAGTCTCGGCATTGCCATGTAACATGATTTAGGTCTTGGAATTCTGCTCCGAAATAAAAGTATAGTTATTAAATAGTATATATATAAAATATATATATAATATAATATATACACTAACGAGCAAAACTGAGTCTACACTATTTGAAGCAACATAACTTTTTAAAAATTAAATCAAATGACTTGAATGTTATTGAGAAGTTAGAAGGATTAGTTTATTAAACGAGGTGTAAAAAATTTTTGAAAAAAGTTTGAATTGAAAAGTTGGTTTTTTTTAGCTTTTTTATGTCATATCAGCATGGATATAATTTATTCGAGCGAATCAAATACATTCTTTAAATTTTCAATACAGGCTCAGATAAAAAAGCTGAAAAAACCAACTTTTACTATTTCTTTTCTGATTCCGGACAATTCAAATTTTTTTCAAAAATCTTTTACACCTCGTTTAATAAACTAATCCTTCTAACTTCTCAATAACATTCAAGTCATTTGATCTAATTTTTAAAAAGTTATGTTGCTTCAAATAGTGTAGACTCAGTTTTGCTCGTTACTGTGTATATATATATTTTATAAATATATATAAAATAGTATACATTTAAAAAATACTCGCAAAGTGTCCAACACGTTCCTAACTAGTTAAGGGACCGAACGTAAGATTAGAATTGTGAAACGGAAAAGATAAGATATCATAGTTGAACTTATTCCACGGTGTTGACGCAAAGTCGAGGTCCAAGTGGAAGCAAACAATTTCGCGCGAAATAAGACGCGGAAACCGGGCTGACAACGTTACTAATTCATTTTCCGAAACGGGCGTTCCAAACTCGAAAGAAACGCGGAAGATATTCAAGCGAAACTGGGAACGGGAATGGAGAGAAGCTGAGAGCGTTTTCATGCTGCGCATTTTCTAGACCAGCAAATCCTACGAGCAAAAGAAGGGAGAGGGAGAGGGGAACGCGACGATAAAAGTTGCCGTCAATTAGAGTCTCGAGGCGGCCCTCCGGTGGATACCCCGCGTGGCTGCAATTAATAATTTCATTAGCGACAACGGCGAGCCCGCTATAAAAACCGCCACCACCGTTCCTTTTCTAAACATCGCGGGGAAGAGGGCACCGCGAGAGGAAATCGATTACTGTCCCGATAAAATATTGAGCTGTGCGAATAAAAGGGAACGAGATGGGACCATTTTAAACATGCGAACTATGGGGGGCTGGAAGGAGGAGGAGGAGGAGAGGATAGAGGCTAGGAGAAGCGTGGTGCCAACATCGGGGCTAACAATAGGGTCGGAGGGCAGAAAGGTGGAGAGCGAGGGAGACGATAGAGAGGGAGAATCGAAGCCGAACGGAGGCAGGGTGTGAAACAGGTAGAGCGAAGGATATGAGAGAACAAGGGCGTAGGAAAATCCGGGAAACGAAGGATAGAGAGGATGGAAAACAGTGTGCATGGCCGAGGGATTGTTGGCGAGAGGGCGGGAGAGGGGTGGAGGAGGGGGAAGGGAGAGAGAATAGCCGGCTGGCGAGCATGGACTATGCGCGCCACGTGTAATTAGCAATGTTCCGGGGTGTCGAGACTCGACTTTAATGGAGCGCGTCGCATTAACCCCGGCATTTACACGTCAGGCACGAAGATCGAG
This sequence comes from Halictus ligatus, assembly GCA_028454255.1. Lineage (NCBI taxonomy): Eukaryota > Metazoa > Arthropoda > Insecta > Hymenoptera > Halictidae > Halictus > Halictus ligatus. The sequence goes on from CM052131.1 coordinate 2,610,132, forward strand.
TGGAATCGGAGAGCGTGCCTCTTTCGAGCGGCTTAAATGGATTCACGTTGTCGAGTTATACGCCAGGACGCCGCCGCCTCCGCAACACGGATCAACGAAAAGGACCAGTTCCGCCGAAAGCGTACCTTTGTCGTCCCGGTCGCACGCACCGCACGCGGTACGTTCGCCGGGGACGGGCTTTCCCCCCGTTGCGTCGCGGTTGGACCTCGTTAGCCTCGCGCTTTCCACGCTCGCGTTTTTCGCCGGAACAGTAGGAACGACACAGCAGAGGAATAGGAGATCAATCAATCATTTATTATTGATTCCCTAAGGGTTACAATTTTCAAATACCGCACAATCGCCTACTTATTCCAATTTCACTCCGCTCTTAACCTATCTTAACCTACACGCATCAAACCGCCAAAACAAAACACAAAAATCGCAAAAACACGACCAATCTCGCACTAGAGAGAGAGAGAGAGAGAGAGAGAGAGAGAGAGAGAGAGAGAGAGAGACGAAGCCGTCCCCATCCTATCCTAACTTAACTTACTTAACCGATATATACAAAGATATCAACAAACTTCACACATCTCTCCCTCATCCATCCGTTCACACACACTCGCACTCCTGGAATAGGAGAGACTAATTTTCGTTTTCGACCTAGAGATTCTCGGACTGGATATGATTGGTAAAAACAAATGCAGAAATTTAAGGAATTTCATGATTTCCTGTGTAAACGTACATACGTTGTAAAAACTAGGCTAGTATTGCGACGAGGTGTCCCTTTTCAGGGAAATATGTTATGAAGCCGAGTTGAGGCGTGAACAACGGTAACATTTTGCTGTGAGTATAGGTCCAGCATCTGAAGTAAAGGATATTCCAAAGAACGAATTGACCAGTGTTCCTACAAAGGAATACAGTGTCTATATACATGTATATAGATGTATTTCTCTATGTAATTGCACACATGTTTATGAAACGAAACATAATTGTAATTGTAATATATTTTAACTACATATTGTCGTATATACTTGAAAAAGTTTAACGTTAACGAGAAAAATTGAAAAGTATG
>CM052131.1:2611282-2622076 GCA_028454255.1 Halictus ligatus
AAACTAGTGAATTTTTGTAACATTCGGTAAAATGGGTCGTAAAGTTGAGGAAACAAGTGAGACTGAAAGAAAAATTATTATACAACTGCATAATCAGTGCAAATCATTGCGAGAAATAGCAAAAACAATTAATAGCCCACATAGCACTGTACAAGGAATTATAAATCGATATGGTGAACGAAAAACCGATAAAAATAAAGCGAAATCTGGTCGACCTCGAAAACTTAGTTAACACGATGAACGTTTTATAGTGCGTGACATTGAAAAAAATCCTAAAATTAGTGCCCCTAAGATTGCTGCTGAGCTTGCGAACATCGCTGGAGTAAGTGTATGTGCCGGCACTATTCGTGATTGTTTACAAAATAATGAATATCACGGCCGAGTTGCTCGCAAGAAGTATTTCGTAAATGCCGCAAATAGAAAGAAGAGACTCGATTTCGCGAAAGATAATATTAATAAGCCTATCGAGTTTTGGCGAAGAGTCATATTTAATGACCAAAGTAAATTTAATGTTTTTGGCTCTGATGGCAAGTGTACGGTCTGCAGGAAGAAAAATACAGAGCTAGAAAAAGAAAATCTACGTCCCACAGTAAAACACGGCGGAGGTTCGGTCATGGTTTGGGGTTGTATGAGTGCTGCTGGAGTGGGGTCATTACACTTCATCGAGGGAATCATGGACCACAAAATATACCTAAACATATTAAAAACCCATATTGTAAGTAGTGCAGAAAAAATGGGTCTAAAATACAACTTTATGTTCACTCAAGACAATGTCCCCAAACATACAGCACGCAACACAAGAGAGTGGTTGCTGTATAACACATCACAATATTTGAAAACACCTCCGCAATCACCGGATATTAATCCGATCGAAAATTTATGGGATCTGCTTGATTAAAAAATCCGAACCCTGCATATTTCAAGTAAAGAACAATCAAAACTTGCTTTTCAAGAGGAACGGTGCAATATTACACACGAAATCTGGACTGGACGCAATTATACAGTCGAAAGGCTATCCAACGAAATATTAATTTAATTTATTTTCGCAAATTATAACACGTTTATTGCTAAATTTGTTACGTGTACGAATACTTTTTGTGTGCTAATTTTGAGAGTGGCACAGTGCGTGTACCAGGGTGTTAAAATAATGAATTCATTAAAGATATATCAAGAAACCGTAACTAATACACAGACGGAAATTGGAACCGGCGACGCAACAAAGTATTTAATATTGTCTTCGTTGCGGCCCGCGCATAGTATTAGATTTCCATTTTTGGCCCACCGCAGTCCAGATGATACTATTCTTTGACACACTGCCGAACGGAGAAATGAAAGTGAAATTCGAGTGGCCTCGGTCGCCGAGGAGTGTAAACATAATATTGATAAACACAATCGAGCTTTGGGGCCTCTCGCGGGGTACACGCCGCAGCAGTAGGAACAGTCCTGGGACTTTTACCGGCTACATATTCGGGACATGTATCGAGTAAAGACTGTATCGCGAACGCAGTAGACAGAAGAAAGTTTGGCTGACGTTTGAAAGCATTTTGCCGAGGGTGGTAGAACTTGACACGGTCTGTAATTGAATTTCTTCATAAAATTTTCCCGAACCAGAACGTGCAATTAGCCTTACAACGTTCCTAATCGAACGTGACGTGTACCGGTGCGAATCGATGTCAATTTGGCAAAGTTTCGTGCAACCGGAGCTCGTAGAAATCTCCGTCGTGGAACGAAGGAAGGAAAAATTAGTCCGCCTAATTTATTTACGTAATTTTCGAAATAGAGATTGCCCGGGCGGTTATCAGAGAAAGGAACCGGTTCTGTTATACTGGTTGAACCTTTATTCCCCTAATAGAACGGCATCGGCGGCGGAAGGATGAACGGACGGATCGAGAAATTCGAGGTTTCTGCTCGGGGAAGTACTAAATAAGCGATAACAAGTCTTCCCGACGGTTTCGTCGGCGAGATGCAGGGTTGCATCGGTGCATTGGGCTTGTATAGTCCGTGCACGGCGAACAGATCCTTCCCTTTGTTACAGCGGGAGGCTGCGGCGTATTCGGCGACGATCTCCGCGCCAGATATCACCGGCGTAACGACGGAACTATACAATTTATTCCAAGATTATATGCGCCAGCACATTCAAAACACATTTGCGGGAGAGAACCTAACCGATCGTGCGCTGCGCGTCGAAACACCGGCGCGAACAACGCGCAGATTGAACGGAGGTTGTTGCGTTGCCACCGACTGATACGATTAAACAATGCCGATTATTAGCCAGGCTAATCCAAATGTATGATAATTGGCATTCCCATTAGCAATTAGCTGATTCCGAAAAGATGGGAAAACTGAACGGATTAGAGGCCCGGTGTATAATGTTTGTGACTGTACGCGGCTGCGCCGGACGTACTCTTACCCTCGTCGCACGTTATAGCAACGTTAATTCATTTGCACTCGTGGTTTTCAACTTGGATGAATTTGGACGAAACTTTGTGCATGCAACTTAGTTGAATCTACGAAAGGTGTAATTTCTATTTTCGTTACGGGCACAGATGAAGAAGTTAAAAATCGTGGTCATCAGTCTTCGAAATTCCGAGCGATATAAACAAATTTTTTTACATAACAACTATTAACACTGATGCTAATGATATCTCAAAAAATCTCAAGTCGTTCGGTACGATTTTTAAAAAGTTACTGTGATATCTCTAAATAGGTCGCAAAGGCCTAGGTTATAAACGTCGCGAAATTATCCCCACTACAGCAGTGGGACGATACACTATGCTGGCAAGACTCGTGTTGTTGATTGACATAGTATATCAAGAATTCACTGTACTAGTTTTCTAAGGGCGTTCACTGAATTTTGTCCACCGATTGTGAAAACAAAAATTGTTGGGGTTCGTGCATGTTTTGTCCACCGATTGTGAAGACAAAAATTGTTGGAGTTCGTGCACGTTTTGTCCACCGATTGTGAAAACAAAATTTTTTGGGGGTTCGTGCATCTTTGTCCACCGATTGCAAAAACAAAAATTGTTGGGGTTCGTGCATGTCTTGTCCACCAATTGTGAAAACAAAAATGGTTGGGGTTCGAGCATGTTTTGCAGGTGGGGTTTCGGCCACCTATTCGGGTGAAATACCCCACTGTGACGGCGGAGGGTTTCGAGCTCGGCGGAGAAAACCGTCCCCCGCGTTCTCCCGGCAAAGTGGAGCGTATCGCGACGTCTATGTAACGGGGTAACACTAAAACGGTATTGTCTTCTCGCAACTAGGGAGGCCGCGGAGTTGCGGAACTTCGTAGACGCATCGGAAAGTAAGACGGATCTGGTTTGCGGTTAACGATCGAACGTGTCGAACGAAAGTCATCGGGGAAGGTCGCGCGCGCGAACCTGCGACGTCCTCTCTCCTTGGCATCTCTCTCTCTTCCTCTCTCCTTCTCTCTCTCTCTCTCAGTCTTCGTGGTGCAAACTTAGTTTACTGTCGTGGTTATTTACCCCACCTTCTTCGAATGGGGCGCCTCTAGCTCGACAGGGAATGGCGAGGAGAGAAGGCGACGTGAGCTACAATGAAACCACGGGCAAAAGGGAAACGAGCAGAGGAGACACGGGGAACACCCGAAGGATAGAGACAGAAATAGAGAGGAGTAGAGGGAGAGAGAAAGAGAGAGGGAGAGAGAGTTGGAGAAAACGAGGGGAACAACGGACAAAGACCGTAGTCGAACAGAGAACGACGGCCGAGCACGTTTATAAGAGGAAAGGGAGACGAAGGAATGAGAGAGAGAGAGTGAGAGAGAGAGAGAGAGAGAGACCATGGTAGGGCGAAAAGTGAACAGGTCGGGGAAAGCTTTGTTCCCGTGACGTCATGATGGAACGTGTCCCGTAACTTCTGCTCAGGAAATTGGAGAAGTATTGTGATGCAGGACGCAGCCTGTCGGCCAAGAAGACCCGGGGAAACCTTCAAACTCCTTCTTGGCCCGCTTATGTCCTCGTGGAACATACGAGCATGAACCGTATAGAGCCCAGCTCGTCACAGACGTATTCAAATAGTTGCATCTCAATTACCCGAGATTCTACGGAGAAAAGTCGCGAACATGAGTGCACTCTGCGACGGCTACAAGTATCTTGACGCTTATATGTAGACTCCGGGTTTCTATGCGAAATCAAAAGTTTGTGCGATATGCACGGGTGAAACGTAAACTTATACTTTACACTAATAATTTTAATTTGGTGAAAATAATATGCCAACACTCTCAAAGTCTTTTAAACTTTTCACGGTTTTAGACTGCACTTTAGATGCATAAAATTCGGAGTCTGCTTATATGTCTCGTAGACATCGATACGAATATTGTCGTCGAAAATTGAATTTTTTAATACTGCAAGAAACGATTTTCCACTAATAATTTTAATTTGGCCAAAATAATATATCAACACGCTTAAAGTCTTTTAAACTTTTCGCGGGTTTGGACTGCACTTTAAATGCATAAAATTCGACTGAAATGCATAAGATTCGAATTTGACTTGGCGAGAATTTTCGGGATTGGGATTTTCCTTTTTGGCTTTTTTTTTAAATTCCCGTTTTTAGTAGGCACTTAGCGTGGTAAAATGAAATAGTACGTCCACGTTGAGAAACAGTGTACACACCCGAACGCAAGTAAACATTACGTGGATAACCTGTTAAACATTTTATACATTTTTTGGGGGGAGGAATTCGTTCGTGTCCTTGTGAAAATATCACAAAATTGCTCTAAGCTTTACGACGCCCTGCTACACAGCAGATTGTGTACACTTTAATCTTGTGTTCCCTTCGTGTTCTCTGAGACGTGTGCTTATACTCCCCAAGTTTCTCCGACGAAGGTTTTTCCGCATGAACGAGGTATGTCATAGACCTCGAGGACGGGAGATGCGTATGATCGAGATGGCGAGGATTTGACCGATCTCGGTGTCGCTATCGGAAGCGGTTCGGATCAGTTCGAGTCGTGAAAATCTCACGTATGATGTTGACAAGATTCCTGTACCGAGAGTTACGCGAAAACGTAGCATGAAAGGATCCAGAAGGATTTTCTTTGTTGAAAACGGATTGTTCCTAGATCTTCTGCTCAAGATATTGGATAGTTTTATTCGTAAGTCTTATGGCGTTTCCATCCGCGTAAATGATAAAAAATAGGTGTCATCAATTATCTCACGTAGGCACAAGTATTATCAAAATCGAATTCTACGAATAGCATATTTTTCTTCATATGTTCGGTTAGATTTCAATTATTTTTGTTACGATCGGAATGGGGAAAGTTAGATTGTTAATTTTTGTTTTAGTTTTCTTCTTCAATAGTTATAAAAATTCTAAAGAACAGCTTGGCATATTGCAGTTACCAACTCGCGTATCAGGAGATTTTTCTTGATCCTGTTATTTGAATATCTTGAATAACAAAATTAGGGTATTCTCGATTCACCAGGGTTCTCAATCTGACATGATGATTATTTATTGAAAACACTGTTGAAGTAGTTTAGAGAACGAAAATTGTATAAATCGTACAAAATTGTTGAAAGGCACATGACAGAATTACACGAACCTTTGTTGTGGATAGGATTCGATTGTTCCGATCGGAACTCAATTCGAACTTCGTGAATTGTTGAACAAGTCAGTCCTTAATACCGAACAGAACGATTCCGAGCTCAGTAACGGACAAGATTCGAATCGATTCGAGTTTTGAAAAGTAAAACATTCGAGTAAGTCGTATGCACTCTAATAGAAATGTTTGTAATATCTCCTGTTTTCAAAATCTCTTCTATTATTAACGCGAGGGATGAAAGCACCTTTTAACCGTGCTCCCCCTTTTATGTTAGCAACGAGAAATTATTTCCTTTCTCATTCTCAATTTTCTGAGACGTGTAATAATAATAACCGTGATAACAGAACTTACAGAAGTTACAAATATACAGAAAACAGTCATTCTGAATACGGCAAAGATGGCGAGAAAGTTTCTGCAATAACTATGTTAGCACGCACTTGCTGTAGGGCGTGCTAATTTTGTTGAATCAGAGCAAGGTCCCTTAGGTTAAAAAAAGTCCTAATGAAGACTCCTAATAAGACTAATGATCATATTAGCGAGTCCGATATTTTCAAACGGTCATCAATTCGAGCATCTCCCGTAATGTAATAAAGTTTATTTTACTACCGTATTTGACCTTGCATGACCTTCAATGATAACTCGCTGAATTCGTCTCAACACTGGCTATCACATCGTGATAAAAGAAAACATAGCATTCCATTTAAAAAAATAGATATAAAATAAGTAAATTGACCTTGAAATCCCCTCTATGCCTCCACCCACGCAGAAAATGTTTGCGTGTCATAATGTGTCCCCCTGTATAATGTGTAAGTTTTCTATATAACTAGACATAGTTATTGCTCCACCCTGTATATATATACAGAGAATACAGAATAATTTTGATAAGCGTACACAAATTTAAATCGTTACATCTTTTCCCCAACCTCTGCATGATTGGCATAGTTTTGGTTAGATTGATTTGATCCGAGGCTCGTGACACCTGGAATTTCTGGGGCTGGTAAACACGGTTATGATTACCGGAAACGGGAATATTTGCGTAGAAGGGATCGGCGCATCGCATAAGAAAGACGACCTGGGATTTCAGTCGACTTCTGTGTTGGATAAACCACCCCCGAGGAGTCGGTTTCTAGGGACCAGGTGTGACTTTAATGAATTTTTTAGGTGTTGCTCGACAAGTCCAGCAACTTATAGGGAATGCTGCGCTCTGTAGCACTATAAAAAAGTGGAGCAGTATATTTTACCGTCGGGCGCGAGTTAAATTTATGATACAGTCATGGATTTTTCTTTTCTTCTTATTTTTAACTTGGTAGGAGACCGACTAAACGGATGAGACACCTTGCAGTTACAACCGTGAAACATTTAATTGATCAACGAACCAGTTGCAGTCGGATAAACGGACGATGACGACGGACCAATGTTTTCAAATTTAATTTACAATTATGTTTCCTATGAACAGTGTTCTCTCTTTTTTTGTTTTAAGTAGAACCTTTCGAGAATGTCATTAAATTAGCTTCAACCTTTAATTAAATCAAGTTTTAATTTAGTATTGAAGTCTCTGGGATTTGTTGTTGCATTTTATTCTAGAGATTTATAACAAGTTTTTGTTTTTTGAATTTCTGGGTCGAAAATATTTCTCTGATATTTTTAATGAGTAGTTTCTTGATTATTATTTTTCCGTTGAATTTCACTGTGTCAATATTATTCATATTCTTCGTTTTTCACTGGGTTATGGCTTTCTCGGTTTGACTGTTCATAAAGTAAATTTACTTGTATATCGCGTAACAATGACGATGAAAATTTCTCTCGATAGAACAGATAGAACGTTAGAGCACTAACTTGTGATCATCGTTTTTCTTGTCTAGGGCAGCTTCACGCGTAACAACCCCCGAAGTTCCCGAACTGCGAGACGAAAATTAGTTTAACGATAATGGCGACTGATTCCGGGACGGTGCCCTAAGAATTGGACAAACTTTCTATATTGCTCCGCCCCCCCCCCCTTGTAAAAGAAGCACGAGGGAGATGTAATAAAAGCAAGTAGTGTATACGTTGAGGAAAAATTGTTTCGCCAGTTGTCAGTTTCGTGGATTCCATCTGGAAAACACTTGCGACTAGAAATAACATTCTAACGCATATTTACAAAGATAAGTACACCAGATGGGCATGTAGAAATGCTTATAATCATTTTTGTTATTCTTGCTTATAATGCATTTATTCTCGGAAACCATTCCGATACGTCAGCTCTCACGTCCTTTCATTTGTAAGAAAAATATGGGGCGAATTATGTCTACTTCACGAGTGTTTCTTTCGACTGCTGTTGCAGGTATTCTTTCCAAAATTTCAGGGGACTTCTGAACGGTCGAAAGATAACAATTCGTGCTTGAACCAAAAATAAATCGGGTATTTTTCACTCTCAACTTCACACTTTTTCCACTCTCAACAAGTGATTTTGAGTTTAAGAAAAGAATGCATACATGTGAATCGAAGCAACCGTGTACTTGTTATTCGTGTCTTCGTTTAATATCTGAAGTGTTAATCAAGAAAATTGCTTACGAACCTGGTGGTTGTCAACTGTGAAACTTAAATGGGGAAAAACCTTCACAGAATGGTATATTAGGCAGAGAAGTACTAAATGATAGCGACCTTGAGAGTACACTATGCAACCGGATGCTTCGAATTTACGTTTTGGCACTCGCATTCTCGAAACACGTCCAGCAGAATGCTTCGAAACCGGAATTTTCGAAATGTGCACGACCGAGTGAACGGTTTCAATTGGCACTCGACAGTTGAATCGGCACTCGAAGTCTCTCCGACGCCATCTTCATCAGCCGCGAAAAGTTTCGATGTCCGCGCGGCGATTCGCGCGCAGGATTCTTCGATGCAATTTTACCGCGTGCGCATCGGAAACAGCGGGAACAATTTACTTAACAAAAGTTGCCGAGTAATTAATAGTCTGGGGGCGGGGGAGGGAGAGGAGGGGGAACACAGCCGATAAACTCTATTAATGGACATTAACGTTTGCCCGCGGATGCGATACCTTTAATCCCGTTTATGAACATCGTAACGCGGAAATAGTCGTAATAGTATCATTATTACCAATAAACGAGAGCCCCGTTCCGCCGGGTTGATTAATTTTAATCTAAATAATGCCCGGCGATTACGCCCGCGGCGAACGATCACTGCTATGGAAATTTTGCGAGTTCGTCCGGCCCGGTTGTCACCGTGTTCGACGGTTTTTGCATCCGACGGTAGCCCGGGGAATTATGCGAATTCTTCGCCCGGAACTGGTGGCCAACTTTTCATAATGGATGGCGAGTACGTTGTCAACACGTTAAAATGACTCAAAATGACACGAATGCTGGAGCATTCTAATTTCAAAGGCAATTTTTATTCATTTAATTTTATACGACCTTAAGTTTTTGAGTAATTAATATACATTTCAAAGTAGTAAACAACTGTCATTGCTAATGAAAGTTAACTTATTATTATTATTGTTTATGTCTAATCAGATTTTGGATAGTACAACTAGTTTCAAGAAAAATTGCCCGCCTATTTTTGCAGCTCACTGAAATTTTTCTACTGTCCCTGAACGTGTTAAGGAATTTAAACGTTATGACAAACAAAATAACGATTTATTACTGTGCTAACAAACCCATGCCCACCTTAGCCGCGTAATGTAGGCCTAATGTTTTGACGTCGTACGTCACACGGTACATAGTATGTGTGAATATAGCCGAAAGTGCGTGTGAAACCAGGCCTGCCACTTCCAGTCTGAACTTATCTAGATATCTAGATAGGTTACTATAGTTTTGGCGGGAAACCTTCTTCTCAGCTTGGCATCAATAAAATTTCACCACTTCGAGCTCATACGAAATGGCGTCTTGCCTACAATCGCGTAGTAGTGGGCGGTAACAATTTAATATCTTAGTTTATATCTAAGATAGTTTAATATCTTAATCAGGCGGTAATTTCTTGGTAAAAATAGTATCTATTGTTATGTTTTCCGAGTAGGAGGTGCGATATTATGATTTAGTATGAGGAACTCACTTCCAGCCCGTGTTGACCGTGTGTTTGCTTGTAAATCAAAAACACATGTCGCTATTCAGTCATTGGGAAACAAGAATGGACAGGTTACCCGAAAGATGGCAACAAGTTCTTACAAATAATGGAAATTGTATTATTGGATAATATTAAACATGTAAACAAATTGTATAAATTGATTCATGTACAGATTGATTCAAATGTTTTCTTTAAAATACAAAAAAATACAAAATTTTTCTTAAATAAATATTTTTATAACAGTTCTAAGTACACAATATTTGCAATTTTTGAAGCTCCGCGAATTAAAAAACGGAATTTCAAACAGGAAGGATCGTAGGATACGATCATATTTGAAAAAAAGTTTTTACACTTTAACTGGTGGTAAAATTTCCAGACCAAAGATGTCTCCTTGATGATACATAACGCTAACAAGACCCATGTTATTGACATATATCGAGAATTCAGTCTACACGATTTTATTCCGAGATAAGGCGACGCTTTTCATTTTGAATTAAGAAAACCGCTATCACCCATTCTTCTTATTCGTCCGAATTACGACGAAACCCGGTCCCTAGCCATCGCCTTATATCGAAAGAACATTGTATACGATTCTATTCCGATATAAGGCGACGCTTTTTATTTTGAATTAAGAAAACTCTATCACCCATTCTTCTTAATAGTCCGAACTACGACGAAACCCGGTCCCCAGCCATCGCCTTATATCGAAAGAAAACTGCAGTGAAATATCAGACCGGGTCAGAAATGACTTTCCAGCATAGGCTTAGAACTCGCATGAGTCCAAAGGTTAGATCTCATCAACCTTCCTTCGAGAAGTTGGACTTTTTAAAAAAGAGTCTTGCACTTCGTAATTCGAAACTTCTGACTTCCATCTTAGCCCTCGCTCCGCATTTCTCTCTTCTCTCTCGATCTAACTCTCTCCCGCTCTCTCTCTCTCTATCTATCTATCCATCTATCTATCGTACTCTCTCCTACTGGTTGGATTCTTCGCATTCTGGAGTTCATCTAAGTTAAGCTTTAGCGATTTGCATTCCACAGCCAAGGACGTTCGAAAGTTCGATAAGGCAATAAGTGTGAAAAAGTGATTCCGCGACGGCGTCGTCGCGAACAGGTTCCCCGTCTTCCAATATGTCCGGCAACGTATAAATTAATCGCGTAAATTCCGATACACGGCCGATGGAAAT
>CM052131.1:2622176-2635452 GCA_028454255.1 Halictus ligatus
TCGGAACGACGCGAACACGCAATTCCATTTCTTCCTGTTAAAATATCAAGGCGGAGCGGAACGAGGCAAGAGAAAATAGCGCGGGGCGCGAGTCAAGCAGCAGAAAAATGTTCATTTCAGTTTTCTATGTCGAATTGTCCGATAACAAACAATGCTTTTCGTTTCTTCGGGCCCTCTCGACGTCGCTGTCGGTAAAAGCTCGGCCGGCCGGGGCCATTGTGCCGTTTACGTCGAACCCATTTAAAAGCGATCGCCGCGGCGGCGATTAATAATTTACCGTCACGGCCGTCAACGATATCGATCAACAGAATCGAGATTTAACGACGCGCCCGACGTTTAGGCGTGTTGCGCCCGATGGATTATCATTGCAAATACTTTATCGCCGATTGAACCGTCCCGCCGGACAGGAAAGGGCCGAAATATCTGATCAATGGTGCGCACCGCGTGGAACGCGCCGACACGGCGAGCGTACACGGAAAATTAACAATTTTGTAATACGCCGGCCCGGAACGTTCCGCGACAACCGAGGCGCGGCCATCCGCCGTTTACTGCATAATCATTTCAATAATACTCGCGCGTTACAGCCTTTCGTTTCATCGAGCGCGATACGTCGCGTCCGATGCCCTGTCCCGCCATTCCCCGGTCAAAATGATCGCCCGAAACCATAAACCGGTGTTTATCTGACGTTTACGCCTCTAATAAACCCCTCCCCTCCCAGCCCGCACCGTTATTTTTAATTTCGACCGTCGCTGTCTCGTGCACACGGTTCTGTTGCAGTTTCTTCGGAAGAAGCTGGTTGGCGTATTTATGGTCGTTTCTATCACTTTGTTTTAAGCAGCTGTCGACAGTACGAGGTCGGACATTTAACACGATCTGCCGGTAATTTTGTCAGTGAACAGTTTCAGCGAATTATCAACAGTGTTGTAATTTGTTGGGTTTTGTTAAATAGATTTCAGTGTTGAACGTCAAACTAAAAGTTTATTAATGTAAAAGAAGGAAAGGGAGAGTAAAACAATACATTACTGTTCCGGCAACAGGATACGAATAGAAGAAGAAAAAAAAAGAATACATGCTCGCATACTACCAAAGTTAGAACTGAGATCAACGCTATCTCTGAAGGAGAAAGAAAAAAAAATTATGGCGGATTATTTGAGAAATGTAGAATCGCGGTTGCTAGTGCAACATAATTGAACGTTGTTTCGTCTCATTCTATTCAGTGAAGTTGTATCTATAATCTATAGTTCTGTGTATTCTGACAGTGTGAGAATATTCCGTGTGGTCTCCAACACGTCTTCGTTTCTTTGGCGCGATTTTTAAACCCACCCAGAGACACAAGTGTGTTTAATTTTTTGGTTCGGGACTCCTTCCACAATTTCGTTGACCGATTCGTTTATTCGCCGTGGAAACTGGCGAACAATTTTTGAAAGTTTCGTTTCAGTAAAAGTTTGAGGTCGGTAGAAGATAGGAAAGAAATGATATTTTTTTTTAAATTGATTTTTCCTGCAATCTACGGTGGCACAAGCTGTCTAAAGATACTTGAATAAAAGTGGGTTAAACACAATTGTTTCGAAGTGGGAGCATTATTTCGTGACATGAAACGAAACGAACTTCGCAGTCAGCTGGATGCATGCATGTAAGGTGATGCGAATTATCGGAGCTCGAGGAAACAGTAGCATTCCGAAAAGAATAATCGCAATTTTGATAAGAAAAATGGCTTTGTTCTTTAACTCGATTAAAATTGACTTAATTGCGGTTGATATTGGTCCCGGCGCGGCGGCGTGTTAAGTTAAAATATTGCTATGAGAATTACTACCACGTGCTCTCCCGTTCGCCTGATTTAGCGTCGAGCTATTACCACCCGTTCAGAGAAATAAAAGAACGTTTTCAGTCTCCCAACGAAGAGGGAAGACTCCTCGAATCATTGGATACGCATTAGTTCACTAAAGCTCGTCGCAAATCACTTAAAATTGCATGTTTCTCGCTGGGAAAAGTATGCACCTATTACTGCATATTACATTTGAAAAATGTGGTATCGCTTTTATATGGGAATTTTCTTTTTTTAGGCAATCTATCAAATCGATAAACTGTTAAATGACTGTAGGATTTTCAGGTTTTAGAAGATGTCGCACTATAATTTCCGCGTGATCACATAAACTATTATGTTTTCGACGGTATATCATTTAAAAACGTGTAACAAAATATTCTTTTACCAGTTTTCGTTTTCGAGAAACGTTCAACAATATTCATCAAGTACGCCCGCTATTGAACAGGAACCTACTGATGCGTCTGTCTTATGGTTTGCCGATTCTACTTCTCGGACATACTACTTAAGAGCCCAGACTGAATTTTATGTAGTTATTGTATAACAAAATCGGACAGATCAAATACACTGCGCTGTCAGATTGTGAACTTGCAAATTGTATGTTTCTTACTGAAAAAAGTATTCACCTATTACTGCATATTACGTTTGAAAAATGTGTTATCGCTTTTATATGGGGATATTCTCTTTTAGGCAATATATTAAATTAATAAACTGTTAAATTACTGTAGGATTGTCAGGTTTTAGGAGATATCGCACTGTAATTTCCGTGTGATCACATAAATTATTATGTTTTCGATGGTATATCATTTAAAAACGTGTGACAAAATTTTTTTTTACCAGTTTTCGTTTTCGAGAAAGTCGAATTTGAATATTCAAGTACGCCCGCTATTGAACAGGAACTTCTTGGACATACTACTGAAAGCCCTAACTGAATTATACAATGATTGTTTACATGTACAATAATTATACAATAATTGTACAACTGACTGTTATACAATAAATACATAAAACAAAACCGGGCAGATCAAATACACCGCACCATCAGATTGTGAACACTCTGTGTGTCCAAAGAAATGAATTTACCGAATAATTTCCCACTCATCTTCAAAATCTCATCACAATTGGATTAAAAAATTCGGAGCTGGTCAAAATATTCCTTTCTGGCTGTACGACCTGATTGTCAACATCCTGTACATCCATAGAAAAAGAAAATCGCAATTTTAATAAGAAAAATTTTGATAAAAAATCCATAGAAATGAATGCACTGAATAATGCCCCATACATGGATCTTTATAAACTCATAAAATTTCAATTAAAAAATTTGGAACCTGTCAAAATGTCGTAATTCGAATAAATTAGAAAGTTAGAAGAGAATTCCTCGAATCCCTTCCTGGCTGTTCCATTATTTATTTTAATGAGCCTGTACATCCAACGAAGAAAAATTCGATAAATGCATCTTTACAATTCCAACAAACGTAAAAAATGTGGAAAACCGTCCGACTTGTGTACGGTGATCCGAATGAACGGCAAAACGAGTGAATTTCTCGAACTTTGCAAGCAGGTTGCCGAATCGTTTCTAGTGTTAATCCTTCTCGTAGAGAACGGCAGAGAGATAGATAGATAAATAAATAGACAGAGAGAGAGAGGAAGAGAGAGAGAGAAAAAAGGAGCAGCTCGGAAGCGAGATTGGACAGTGTTTAAAACAGCCGGTTAACAGAATGTAAATGCAGGGAGGGACCCGCACGGGTACATCTGTCCTCCTTCCCTGGGTACGTGGCGTCCGTAGTTCGCCTTTGACCGGCCTATTAGGCAAGTTCTGGAGAACATGGTCGAACGTCAACGAGGAGGAACGTCAGCCTCGTCCCAGATAACGATAGCAGAAGTGGTAGGGTAGCCAGTTTTGCGATGCAGAGGCGCGCGAGTCGAAAGTTCGCTCGGTGGAAACAGCCGATAAACCGGACTCGGTGACAAGAGGAAGCGGTATCCTTCTGTCCTTTCGTTGCAAACAACCCAACCCGGCGGAGCCCCTACTCCCCGACGACGACGACGACGACGAGTCGTTCGTCGCGTCTCCCCGCCCGTCTCCCCGCCCCGGACCACCGTGAACGACGATTAACCGGTTATTGCCTTTTTTTTCAAATGGTGTTCCAGGCATGCTATGCGTCAGGGGACCGGAAACCGACGTTCCCGCGGAAGATGACAGGGTTAAGTAGATAAAAGGAGTAGCTGGTTCCATCGACGGACGATTCATCGCGTTTCCCATGCAGTGCACAATGCTCTGCCATCGCGCCCTTCTCTTTCTCTTTGCTGTCAACGTGCCAATTGGTGAGTAAAACGAAATCGAACCCTCCGCAATGTTTCTGGGTACAGCGAATTCTCGATACATGTCAAGAACACATGTCTAGAAAATAGTAAATACTAGAAAAGAATAGTACTGTTTTTTTATACGCAACACAATGGCGTATGTCATTTCTTTTGTGTTTACACTGTTTCGTTAGATACGAAGGTGACCTTCAGTTTTGTACGTGGAAAGCTGTATATTTATTTCATACATTTATGACATTTATTTTTGGTGGAATACGAGACTGTGGAGACATTAAACAAAATTTGATAGTGCAAGAATAATTTGGTAAATAGTACAGTATAGTACAATTAAAGTTTTAATTATTAATTATTTTATTGAATTTCTGTTTCTTAAGATCGACGGGAAATTTATGTTTTGCCTAAAAATCCACAGTCTACTCATGAGGATAAGAAATATAGTCTTCGTGTTAAGGCACAAATAATGTGATTACTCGCCGTACCCACATTTTTGAAAAGGTATAGAAATGATCACTGCGAAACTAGCTGCATATTTAGAACAGTGGTTTCGAAATGCCATGCTTCCGCAAAAACTTGAGTTTAGCGAACGTCGAACAAATTATTCTGAGGTAGACTGCTTGCGCAATAATTAAATTTCTAAATTATATAGTAAGCGATACAAGCCAAGAGATTGATTAAAGAAATTATTTATAAATTTACTTCTCGCGACATACGAATTAAAATTTTATCAGACAAAATTGTGCACGTGTAAGGTCCGTTCGACTTTTTATTAGTATTTTGAGCGCGGGTAGTTTTCAATTTAGAAGAAGAAAAGGCGGAGGACGGATAGAAACAATTACTCCCTTTGTGGAAAGTACAATGGAAAACGTCATCACAAACAATCGAAGTAATTGTAACTCTGTGGTTTTATTCATTTCGGAAATGTAATATTCATCCATATTCCCGTTTCACCTACAACCTGCAGGAATTATGCAGTCTACCCAATAAAAGACAAAGGTCTTTTGTCCATGGAGATTATTAAAATTGTCCACGCATTCGTGCACGCGTATGAATGGCTTTTCCATCGGAATCGATATTCGTGATTTTAAGCTTTTAAGCTTTGTGTTGGCGAAATAGTACCGCGCTATCCCTGAGAGGTCTTTTATGAGAAATTTCGATTCGATTGGTTCCCCTTCAAACGCTAAGTAAATTCTTTACGGGCGAGTCTTCGATTTGTAGTTGCAGCGAGACGCAGCTTTATCGTTGCAATCCATTATTTTGAAAAAGTTTCGAGAGATCATGCACATTCGGTTGTGCAACGTTATATTGTGTTCTTGCTGTAAGTAGACTGCAAATTCTTATGCAACATTGCATTGACAAAAAATTGTGAATTAAGTGTCGGATATAGAAGCTGCACAGACATTTATTTCTTTCCTTTTTTTAAATAATTTTAATGTACATTCTATCCTAAATCAATGTTTCACTTTAAAAGTATAAATGCACCATAGCTGTAACGAGTTTAAAACTTTTATCTCGATCTTCGCAATTTTTAATATAATTCAATTGACTCGCAAAAATAACTCTCGATTACCGTACATGATTCATCCTGCGAAGAATTTGACGGAATAATTAATCAGTGCTCACAATATTAAGTATTCAAAGAGAACTGAATCTAATTTTCTTATACAATCCGCTAAAATGGATTTACTGGTATTTCAAGCGACTGTTATTATAATTCTCATCGAAGCACTTTCGTATTATTAGTCGTATTAAAATTAGAAATCGGAAATAGCTCTTTTGAATCTCACTGGTAGTTCTTCTAATTAATTTAATTCATGGCCAATTTAACCTCTGAGATCTCAGTAACGGACTGAAATAATTTATTCGGAATTTGGAAATACCTAAAGACTAACACTTCTTTTCTAACACTGTGATACATACACACAAGCCAACAGAAATAGAGATAAAAAATTTTTAGCAATATTTATCGCTGGGAGAGTTCAAGCAATAACCAACAGCGTACGTATTTGTTAAGTCTTCTCATCGGAATAATTACGTTATTCATGAAATCGAAACGATCGCTTACAATATGTCATAGACTACAGAAAATGCGTCACTAAAAATTTCAGATAAATGTAAATCAAATCAAATCAAATAGAAAAAGGAAATGTTAAATACGCATTTGTTAGGTCCCTGTTGAAATAATCGCAAAATTACTCCTGGAATCGAAACGATCGCTTAGAATATGTCACAGACTGTAGAAAATGCGTCACTAAAAATTTCAGATAAATGTAAATCAAATTAAAAGGAAATGGTAAATACGCTTTCGTAAGGGACTTATTGGAATAATCGCAAAATTACTCCTGGAATCGAAACGATCGCTTAGAATATGTCACAGACTGTAGAAAATGCGTCACTAAAAATTTCAGATAAATGTAAATCAAATAAAAAGGAAATATGAATTTAGAAACAATATAAACCAATTTAGTGTAAGCCAAATCTAATAACACTGTACTTGCTATATAAACCACTTGGTTTCAAGCAACAAATAAATAAATAAAAAGGAAATATTAAATACGCATTCGTTAGGTCCCTGTTGGAATAATCGCAAAATTACTCCTGGAATCGAAACGATCGCTTAGAATACGTCACAGACTACAGAAAATGCGTCACTAAAATTTTCAGATAAATGTAAATCAAATAAAAAGGAAATATGAATTTAGAAACAATATGAACCAATTTAGTGTAAGCCAAATGTAATAACACTGTACTTGCTATAGAAACCACTCGGTTTAAAGAAACAAATAAATAAATAAAAAGGAAATATTAAAGTCCCTGTTGGAATAATCGGAAAATTACTCCTGGAATCGAAACGATCGCTTAAAACGTCTAAAATAGACTATTGTTAAAAATTCCGAACAGAATAAACAGACGTCATAGCAAAGTGGTACACGCACTCGTCAGACCCCCGTCGTTTGGCCATAAAATCGAGGCGATTGTTTGAAATATGTCGGACGAAAGGGGTCCGTCATGTCGGCTTGTTCGGTCGTCAAAACATTTCTCGCGTGTGCGCCTCGAAATTGGAAAGCAATCGTTGAACGGTTCCCCTCCGCGAAAGCAGTTAGCTCCCCTAATTTCTCTCTCTCTCTCTCTCTCCTTCTCTCGCAGGGGCCCGGGGGAATTGGATATCAGTTCGCATAGCAGTTCGCGGATTGCGATCGACACAGTTTGCTATAGGAGGATCCGTTGTACGTTGACGTCCGATGCAGATGCGGCAACGGAGAAACGGTGCCAAATACGTGTTTCCAGGGGTGGATACGCCGGATATGGCGGGTGCCATGCCGGCCAGATACGCTTCAGCTTCTCGCTTTGCTCCGCTCCGATCCGCTCCGCGCCGTTCCGCTCCGCTCTGCTGCGGTCAACTTCTGGCCCTGATGTTTATACGGCGAAAGCGGGCAGAGACGCCCGGGCGACTGGAGTTGTCGTTCGCGAATTAATTTACCGTTTCCGGGGACTCGAACCTTCGTCTCTTCACGGAGACGTAAAGGATCCGCCGGGAATCTCGCGGCCGTGTCCTTCGGGTCCTCTTTCCACGGGAATTCCGCTGCGGATCCGAGTGGATCGCGTGGAACTCGAATCGAGTGTTCTCTTCCTATCCTTCTCTCTCTCTAGTCTCTCCGTCCCTTGACTACCGTTAGTTATTTAATTTTGGAATCATCATATCAACGCTCCCCGCGTAGCTCACAGCTACGTAAACACCCTTATCCGCTGCCACCCTCCGCCGTCGACGACCCGCCACTGCAGCTTACATTATTAAAAGCTGCAAACAATGGAAAGTTGACTCTCGATTATCCAGTTCACGATGTTATTAGATCCGTATACACGGCGGGCTGAGAATCATGCTGGCCACACACTCTTTCCAGTGAAATAATGTTTCGTAGCTTGTTGTTGTAAAATTAAACTCCATACACGCATCGCGGTTTGCATTGAACGTATATCTATACATTCGGAAAAATTATAAAAATGTCTCCTGCGAAAATTAAAGCTCGGAACAGAATTTGATCGAATCTATAAGCGAATTGTCTGGTTAATTACCTACACGGGGCAGTGAGTCACGGTGGTGTAAGTCACGTGCACGGTATTTCGAGTAAAATAATGTTTTGAGTGTCTCTCCAACATTTTCATAGCGACAGCAGGACTCGGGAAAATACGGAACTGCAAAGACAAGAATTTAATGTCGCGTTGTTCCCGTCTTGTTAAAATTATTAAAACAGGAAATTGACGCCATTAATACTCCCGTGCAATGTTTGTTTTGCAAAAGAATCTGTAGTCCAGCAACGAAACGAAAATTTAAAAAGAAAGTATCCAAATGGGATATTTACATAGATTTTCATTTTTCATGGACGGGCGTTCATAAACATTTCGGAATGTTTCCACGTATGTTAAAAAGAAATTCTCGTGTCCGGCTCTATTTGTTTTCAGCCGCAATTAACCGCGCGGTCCGGACTGATCGCTACGGGAATAATGAAACAAGTTCGTGTTAACTATCCCCTCACCTGTTCGCATCATGAGGGGCCCGGTTGATAGAAAAATAATTGAATAAGTTTTGTCGCCAGCTACCGGCTGATTGGCCGGTGGCCAGGACCCGTTCTCGAATAGAGTTAGAGCGGATTTAGTTACAACGCGTGTCGAGAACGTTTTACGGGAAAGTGTGTTGCGGGTACGCGCCGGAAGTTTTCATGGGGATCGGAACGTGCGCGACTATATTCAGTATAATGCACGACGTTTAGTGCCAATTTCGACCGAAGTAACACTTCAGACGTATCGTTTCGCCGCGTATGATCTCTCATGCTCAGGGTAATAAACTTCGGCCAGCGGGTACTACCAAAATTACAATTAGTCCCGAAAATTACAATTAGTCCCAAGAGGCTCTGCTTTACGGTTGTGTCCCCCCCCCCCCCAAACGCGAGGACCGGCTACAGATTAATTCAAAATTCTCCTATATTTGTACATACAATATCTAATATCGAGCATCTTACGTAAACATCATATTGCAATCAGTGTTAGGACTGTTGAATTTATGGTCGACTAAATCCACTTACTAGCGTTCAAGTACTTGGACTAAACGCAATGTTAGTCTGTAAACAGAGACAAGGGTATTTACGTCGCAGCAGGTCGCTAGCGGAGCTGTTCAACGAATTCAGCAAAGAGAGACGCTATGGAGGAGTGCTATCATGCGCTGTTACAGTGCAAACCCCTAGTTCAATGTCTGTATGATTCGGATCGTAATCATTGTAATAGATAAAGTACATTCGTGACGTTACTGTTTCTCAAATCAATTTAATATATTCCAACAACTAATGGCAGACTTTATTACGACGGGAGACGTTAGGGTGTGGAGTAACACGAATGCAGTATATGTAGTCTAATGTATGTCATTAATTCAGGCTGTATATTAAAGGGGGAAAATATGTACACATATATGAAAGTACCGGGCGATTACTAGACTCGGGAGTTTTATGCACTTATGGTAAAAATGAGTGGGTGCAATTTAAAGAAGGATTAAAAGAATGAAACTAGTCCCAGTTTATCAAAATTCTTAAAGGGAAAAAGAAATTTCTGTTTCGCTCCTCCTCATTGCAAACGATACAAACCGTTTGTATTTTGCATAAAAATCCGCAGTCAATTATTGTTCATAACACTCAGTACTGGATCCTCTATGCACTTATTATAAAATAAAATAAATATCATGAGTTTGAATAGAGACACAACAATTTTAATAAAAATGAAAGTAGTTAAACAGAAGCAGCACTCGCAAGAAAATACCGACGGAGAGACCAATATTATATTCTAATAAGTAGATATAAATATTATATTCTAATACAAAAATTTTCCACAAATCTCCTGCATTCTGTGAGACATAAATTTCATAAAAATACAGCTCTCAATTAACATTACTATACTGCGGATCTTTATGCAAAGTAAAAGTCGAAGTCGAATGAAAATGTGTTTCTCATTCAGTCATCTCGAAAAGTCGATAATAATTTAAGAATATTGTTACATTCTCCCTGTGTCCGTTCATGTATGCGTTTGACCTACTGATTTGGCCATTGAATACAGACACAACAATTTTAATAAAAATAAAAGTAGTTAAAGAGAAGCAGCACTCGCAGGAAAATACCAACGGAGAGAACAATATTATATTCTGATAAGAATAATATTATAAGAACAATATTATATTCTAATATGTTATATTCTAATACAAAAATTTTCCACAAATCTTCTGCATTCTGTGAGACATAAATTTTCATAAAAATACAGCTCTCAATTAGCATTACTATACTGCGGATCTTTATGCAAAGTAAAAGTCGAAGTCAAATGAAAATGTGTTTCTCATTCAGTCATCTCGAAAAGTCGATAATAATTTAAGAATATTGTTACATTCTTCCTGTGTCCGTTCATGTATGCGTTTGAACTACTTATTTTGCCATTGAATACAGCCACAACAATTTTAATAAAAATAAAAGTAGTTAAAGAGAAGCAGCACTCGCAAGAAAATACCGACGGAGAAAACAATATTATATTCTAATAAGTAGATATATATTATATTCTAATAAGTAGATATATATATTATATTCCAATAAGTAGATATATATTGTATATTATATTCTAATACAAAAATTTTCCACAAATCTCCTGCATTCTGTGAGACATAAATTTTCATAAAAATACAGCTCTCAATTAGCATTACTATACTGCGGATCTTTATGCAAAGTAAAAGTCGAAGTCAAATGAAAATGTGTTTTCAGTTTGTCATAATTTAAGAATGTTCTTATATTTTCCCTGTGTCCGTTCATGTATGCGTTTGAACTACTGATTTTGCCATTGAAATAACACCCGATCCCAGAGGCGCAATTAAAAATGAATCTGTCAAGTAGAAATGGCCCGAGAGATCGTCAAGAAGTTCAATTACCCGATCCACCGAGTAGAAGCTCGCCGATCGCAGCAATGGTGCTCGTACGATCGAGGATCGAGAACGTCCTCTTGAAAACCAGTCTCGTATACACTTTCTCTGTGTAAGATCGACCGGACACTTTCGCGGCGAGCTAATATTTATCGGGTATCGTCACCCGCGCGAACCGATAAAGCGTACTCGCGTGGCAAAATGGATGTATCTCTCGCCTGTACATCGCAGGCAACAAGAATCCGTTGGGGGTCGTGCAGAGATTTGAGTCTCAGCTGTATCGGGAATAGAAAGGGACTAGGAAAGAGAAAGAGAGAAAGAGAGAGAGAGAGAGAGAGAGTAGAAATTGAGAGTCCTATCTCTTGGCCGGCAGATAAGATTGTTTGTCCATACTCCGGATCACCCGTCGGACCCGTCGATTGTTCCGCTGCTCCGTGGTGGCTCCTTCTGGTGCTCCATCTTTCTCCGGCTCTCTTATCTGAAAACAACGACCTTTCCGGCCAAATTGGTTGGCTCGGCTCGAAGTCTAGTAAAACGTGATTAATCGCTCGCTTCCTTTCGCGGGATGTAGGTATCCCCCCGGCTTGAAGCACTGGAATACCAACACCCCCGAGCAGCCCCTATCACGGGGCCACCACCACCACCATTCACCGCAACCACACGCCAAGAAACCCCCCCCCTCCCCTCCCCCATTCCTCGCAGGTTAAGTATATAGTGATAATCGGATAACTGCGGTCCAGAACCGAATTGGGTTTCGGCTCCGAGGGGTCAGTACCGCGCATTGCTTTCTCTCTCTCTTTCTCTCTCTTTCTCTCTCTCTGCCAGCACCGGAAGAAAGGGAGAAACGAGGCTAACAAAGTAGCCGTGGAGGAAAGTATACGTTCGTTAGGCCAATCCTCCTCGCTCCTCGAGTTCTCGAACGCGTCCGCGAGCTTCGCTTCTTCCAGCCGTAACTATCCGCTCGATCAGCCGCGGAAACGATCGTCTCGCGTTGCATTCCCGAATCGCCTAATCTCGAGATACTCAATCATACAGATTGATACGAGAATGTCTTCTCGATTGACTGTACAACGCGTCGACTGCCGAGTTGTACCCGTCCTTGTACAGGGTGTTCGACTACAAAAATTGAAGGGGTGGCTCTCCATGACAATGCAAGACGAGAGTGAAGAGTAGAAATTCTGATTTCGGCTTCATTTCTTATTTATTAACAATTGAAAATCATAGTCATAGTCGTATCATATGAATTCGGTGCGTAAACCATCATTCCTCACTCATTTTCGGTCCTAACAGAATTGTTAGCTAAAGTATGCGACGTCAGAGCCTAATCATTGGGTGCGAGCGAAGACTTTTTTTGATACGTGACTGTCGCGAGTCTTTATGACGTAAGTGACGTGCAGCTCTGTTGGTCGGGTTGCCGCGTTTTCGGCGGATTTTTAAGTGGTAACTAAAAAGTTAATCAGATATTACAATCTTTTTACCCTTCATTTTTTTATTCTTCGCCTGTAGTCCAGATTTTCCTCATTAGTCCAGATTTAAAACTAAATTTTTGTGGATATATTATGTTGCATTTTTGTGCAATTCTTGTGCTTGTAACTGTCGAAAAGACCTCTACCGTAACTGGCAAATTCCTCATTGACGGCCGAGCCAGCGATGAGCGGAGTATCGGTGAGAAAAACCGCAATAATTTTTGAATTTCTTTTATGATACTTTTACCATCTTATTCGTCTCGTTTTTCTAATTAACACTAAACCTACCACGGTCAAAATCTATTTTTTCGGTTTTCTATTTCACAATTATTGAAATTATAAAAACTTTTTCACAGGAAGCTACCGAATTGACTTCGAAAAATCGTAGAAAATTTGTGTAAATTCAATCTTCCCCCTTCTACAACACGTTTCTCTTCTATATGTTTTGTGCCTGATATAATTGATAATTGATATAATTACCATCAGAATTATACTTACTTCTGTAACGAGCGAAACTAAGAATTCGTGCATCTCTACCGTACATGTTAATCGCTTGTCATACAATTACTTGCGATCGTCCCGTTTGCGGACCACAATATTTACGTTTTCGTTCGTCCAATTCCGTTGACGTAAATATTGTCGATAATACTCAGCACATCATACATACGGTCATGTCTAGAAATGTTGACAATATTAAAATATTAATTTTCTTCAGTTTATGGT
>CM052131.1:2635552-2675943 GCA_028454255.1 Halictus ligatus
TGCCGGGCAGACAAATGCATTTAACCACACATTTGACGCGGAGAAGTGCGCCGAGCTTAAAAGTGCTACTTTCAGAAGCTTGCACAAAGGCCGGCTAGTACAGATTTTTTGCGGATACTTCACAGAATTATAATGTTACCTATTTTTGCGCAAGGTGAGCCATCCGTGACAATGACACGCATCTCGCTCTTAGAGTACACTATCCTCTATGAAGTTCTCCCGAGTGAAAAATTTATCTCTGCCCTTACCTCAAAAATTTTTCCCTTATTATTGGATAAAGCAACTCCTTTTTAAAGTGTATATACCTTGAACTCATTTTACTTCATTCGCAAAAACAAAGAATTCAATTTAATAATAATTACATTTTAGAGAAGATAAAGGGTTCGTATGGATGTACAGAAGCTTGTTATACGAACAAAAAGGGTGGTAAAGTTAACAATTAAATGGAAAATTTTATGGCTAGAACTGTTCGAGAAACAACACTATTTTTGAGGAAAATGCGAATATCCTTCGGGAAGCGCGCGGATAGGAGCGAGAACTCGGTTAACGTGTCTGACCATTGACCACTGTTTCTACTTAGAGTGAATGTTCAGACGCTTTCAACGTCAACTGCTTTCAAACTGGAGATGTTTCATGCAATGCTTCCAATTATCTGTTTCCGAAGACACTGTTTAACCTTTCAATACATTCACTAATAATGTACAAATTAAAAATATATAACAATAAGTTTCACGTTTCCAGCAAAGTTTCACGTGGAAATCTAACAGCAAATGATGAATATGATTTTGCACTTTCAGTTATTAACCAATATTACGTCGATTAATTTAATAACAATTTACAAAATTCGAGTGGTAAATCAATAAGTCAACTATAATTTCTGCAACACTATGACGTCACCGTGAAACGAATAAACGGCTCATATAATGTCGCAGCAATTTCTCAAATAAAATAGTGGGAACACCTTGGACGGCAAAATAATTAATATATCAAAGTAACTAACTAAGTAACTGATAAAATATCAACGTAACTCGACGTTCGTTAATTTCTATTTCACCCACCGTGTAAATGCACAAGATTCGCAGACTGCGCATCAGTCAGGGAAAAATCATGCGTTCCGTGGTTACGATGAACGACATTCGACACTCCTGGTCCTGGCAAACAAACTCAAAATGGCTACGATGACGACGCATTCCAATTACTCGACGGGGCCGAACGAGTTTCACGAGGCGAGAATTGCCGGGGGTTCTCAAAAAAAGCTTTCGGTCCGTGTTGCACGTGTCCGTAATTGACGATAAATAAAGAAACACGGGCTGGTCCGTCGGCGGATAATCTTTCACGACCGCCATTAAAGGCGCATTTACGAGCGGCGGCGGCGTCGTCTTCTGTGTTTTCTTTTATCTCGGCTTAAACAAGAACGCAAAGGATCTTCCGTACGCGGGGGCTTAAACGATTTTCTCACGCCGTATTTACGTGGATGAGCGATCTCGCGTTGATGAAGGGATGAGTTTGCGGAGAGAGGGTGAGATACAATCGGGACGCAAACTAATAAGGGAATAATGAGAGTGGACTGGCCGGCTTCTTCCATACCCCGGCGCCCCGGAACTTTCTCTCTGTTACTGATAATGGTTCTTCCCCCGCACCCCCTCTCGCCCCCACCGAACGCGTCTTCTTTTTTTTCGCGAAACCGGCTGCAATTTATTTAAAAGCGTTTGAACTCGTATCTTTGAGAATTAACAAACCCTCTCCTCTCCTCTCCTCTCCCTCCCCCCTGAATGGAAAACGATACGCGTAACGCTTGAAATCGCTTCGCCGCTTTGATGCCCTGTTCGCCGTCGGCCTGTTCTTCTTTTCCCCCGTGTTCGTTTCTCATTTTTCTCTGTTTTCTTCTTCTATCGAGAACATAAGAAACGACAACGCGTTTACACGTCAAAAAAGCAAACGAACCGTTTGTCGCGGTTCCAGCCGGCAGAGCTAATTGATTAATACACAGCCGCGTAAATTGCATTCTACTCGCAACCATTCGGGGAATTTTGCTCTTTGCGCACGGGCGCAAAACGAATGGCCCGGCGGTGAAAATAATAAAGCAGTTATCTTGGAAGGATCCGTTGTTTAAATGCTTAATCAACGTCCGCTAAGCACTCGGAAGTTTTAGTACCTTCGCTGCTCCATTTTGAATACTTTCCCGCCGGAACCGGACCGGTTGTTTCTGTCGCGATTGTTCTAAACGGACTAGGGCAACGAGCTCCGGCAATTTTTCGATATTTGTTCATTGTCGAGGTACTGTGGGAATTAGTATGGCTCCCGATGCAATTCAAGAGTAATGTTTTCTCTGCCCCCCTCCCCTTCCCTCCTCCGCCGCCCTTCACTGGTGATTCCTACGATAAAGTTTCCCTTAATTTGTATAAATTGTACGCTCCCTCGAGGTCATTTGTCCCGATCGTAAATTCCCGAGTATGGTTGCGTAACTTTTCTATCAGATGGCCGTCCAGTTCGCATAATTCTAGCGCAATATTATAAATTATGCTTATCAGTTCCCGGGAGTTGCGTTTTGTTCGTCGCCGGCGATTCGGCGAGCAGTTTAGCGGTGATTTTTGGTGCTGCGGTCTCGAACGTCCAAGTGTACTTGTTTATTCGTGCTCGACGATTATTAATGTACCTTTCTGTCAATGACAACAAAGCGTTGCTGGTCAAAACGAAATTGGTTTTGCGTATTTGCGTCGAATTTAATTTAATTTCATTTTGAAGTGCACTGTCTCTTTCGTGTATCATTAATTCGTGATTCTAGTAATCGGGTTTCCTTTCTTCTGAGAGGCATTTTGTAATGTTCTTCCAAAATGGCTATATTTAAATGATAATAATGAGAACATCAAGGAAACTCGTAACCAGCTTTGAATTTAGGAATACGCAAATTATATAGGAGCGTATTTGCGTCGAATTTCATTTCATTTCATTTCACAGTGCACTGTCTCTTTCGTGTATCATTAATTCGTGATTCCATTAATCGGGTTTCCTTTCTTCTGAGAGTCATTTTCTAATGTTCTCCCAAAATGGCTATATGTAAATGATAATAATGAGAACAGCAAAGAAACTTGTAAGCAGCTTTGAATTTAGAAATACGCAAAATATATAGGAGGGTATTTGCGACGAATTTAATTTCATTTCATTTCACAGTGCACTGTCTCTTTCGTCTATCATTAATTCGTGATTCTACCAATCGGGTTTCCTTTCTTCTGGGAGTCATTTTCTAATGTTCTTCCAAAATGGCTATATTTAAATGAGAAAAATGAGAACAGCAAAGAAACTCGTAAGCAGCTTTCAATTTAGGAATACGCAAAATATATAGGAGCGTATTTGCGTCGAATTTAATTTCATTTCATTTCACAGTGCAGTCTCTTTCGTCTATCCTTAATTCGAGATTCTAGTAATCGGGTTTCCTTTCTTCTGAGAGTCATTTTCTAATGTTCTTCCAAAATGGCTATATTTAAATGGGAAAAATGAGAACAGCAAAGAAACTCGTAAGCAGCTTTCAATTTAGGAATACGCAAATTATATAGGAGCGTATTTGCGTCGAATTTAATTTCATTTCATTTCACAGTGCACTGTCTCTTTCGTGTATCATTAATTCGTAATTCTATCAATCGGGTAAAAATGAGAACAGCAAAGAAACTCGTAAGCAGGTTTGAATTTAGGAATACGCGACATATATAGGAATATCTAAAATTATTAAATATGAAAAGAAGTTTTCATTCGACCGTTGTGTGCTGAAATTAATGAAGAAAATTTTTCATTAAAATCCAGTGTATAGGAAGACGTTGAACGCGTAGCTTTGCTGCCGAACAAAACTGCCGGAAACAGTGGAAACGTAATAGACATTGAACGATGCGTTACGAAAACGTAATTTTATGCGGTTAAGAACTCTGTAATTTTCTCTCTCTCTCTCTCTCTCTCTCTCTCTCTCTCGAGAACGATACGGACAAAGGCGGACGATAGAAGGCAGCTCAGGGGTGGCGTTACACGGAAGAATTACGAAAGGGAGGAACGAATACGTAATATAATGTTACAGGGGTATTGGGGGTAGTATGTAAAGTAAGGACATATTACCAATTTCGAGGAACATAAATAATACCCGGACGTGGGATGAGCCAGACGATCCGGGCGAGCAATTTTCCAAATTAGAAGACTCCTTCCCTCCATGATAACGTGTGAACATTCTCGACGAGCCTGCGCCGCCCCTTCGAGACACCTTGAGTATTCAGGGACGTAGGGCTCTCTCTCCTTCTCCTTCTCCTTTTTGCTTCACCATCTCCCTCCCTCCCTCTCTCTCTCTCTCTCTTTTTCCCCCCTTTCTCTCTCTTTATCGCTCGACAGGAAAACACGACGGCATGCCATTCCGTCGTGGATGCTAGAAAAATGCGGTCTCTGGACGTACAACGTCCGGGGGATGCTCTCTTAGAATATCACAAACACGTTCCATGCAAAACAAACGGCTTGTATAATCATAGCTGGGGGATGAAACTTCGGCTATCCGTAATGTATTCCTGGGTAAACGCTAGCCGTCCGTAATCTTCGGAACCGGAAGTCCGTATGAACAGCTTCTTGCGAACTAGAGAGCGAACGTTGTTTTTGTTATCGGTGCCTCGATGCACTGCGCCGCTCCTAGTCGCGACTACTCGCTATTGTTGATTCTGGCTCGCTTTTGTCTGGGTGTCTCGGAAAAATATCGATTTTTCAATAGAAGAGATAACCGGAGGATGGATCTTCGCGTGACGTAAAAATGGTCTGTGTCGATTCTGGAGGACAGGAGCCAAGTACAATTGTTATCCTTTCTTCGATGATTTTGATACGACGAAAACGATACGTTGATTGTTGACCTGTGATACGGATCGTTTATTTAATTAATTCTTCCACTGAAACACGAACGGCTCTCGCGAGAATTTATTGTAACTATTAATCGGTGCAGAGCCGATCATTATAGTCTTAATGCGTCTCTATTTCGTGCAGGAATTGTTAGCGACCCGAAATGCGACTGCGGACATGGTAGTCAGAACATGAATCATATTGTTCGCTAATGTAGTCTCTTCGATGTACAGCGATCTGGGCTAATTCAGCAGTTGCGTGAAATTAACCTTCAATTGACCTTAAATTTGGAAACGTTGACTGCCCGACCCAATATTGGGGCTTGTCTTCTTATTTTTAAGTTCTTAAAAAAATGTAAGATGCGAATTTGATTTAATTTAGTGTGGACTGCCTCGGTGCGGCAGAAATAGATCTCGACTGAGATCTGAAATGATTATAATAAACAAAAAATTCTTTCACTGTTCTAAATTTCATCGAATCATTTCTGTCCTAGACGCGTAAAATCTGTTTGTAGAAATCCCCGTTTTCGCGACAACTTTTAGGAACGTCGAATCAAATTGAATCTGATTTTTAGTGGTACGGTAAGCGACGGTATAAAATTATGTTCTTCAGTTTAGTGGTCTCGATACTTGCCACAATCGCGCGGTTTCCAATTTATAAACGCGACGGGATTGTTTGAACGTGCGCATTCCGTGAATTTAAACAAGTTTCTCGCGAAGAATCTTTTCACCGTGAGGAGAGTGCGCAAGCGCTGCATTCACATGACCTATTTCAAAAGTCTTACTTTAACGACTCGCTAAAATTCAGAAGCAAGATGAAGTCAAACGTATATTTACCTGTTCTCTACTGTTTGTTAATGCTGCCTTCGTTCTTGAAACAGGTTCTACTATGTTACAGGTTATATTACAGGTTCTGTATTACATTCGTTAGCTGCTTCGCATCCGTTCACAAATACAGACGGCAATCTTTCGAGTTCCTTTTATTAGGTCCATAAATGATCGCATTAATGATGAACTGAGATGGTAATATTGCGAGACAATAATAATATTTTTAGATTCGAGATTCTTAGAAACAAAAATCTAAAACCAATTCTGGAATACGTATCGAAGTCCCTATTCTTATACAGGGTGCGGCCGAATAACATGTTCAAGCGGGCACGAAAATAAGAAAATAAGAAAAGAATATAGAATAGAATTTCTTCATCCGAAGCTTTGTTTTCGAGAAAATCCAGTTTGAAAACGCAGCGAATACGCATACTATTATTTTTTAATTTTTCCATTTTATTTAAAATCTATTCATCGTCTGATGAGTCTGATCATGACCAGCCAATTCTACTTTCTACGTACAGTAAAGCACACGAACCCGACGCATCTTTAAATTCAATTTTCTCGAAAACGAGGCGTCAAATGAAAAAATGTTATTCCTTTGTTCCGGTTTCTATTTACACGTAGAATCACCCCCTTCCCCTCTTGTACACGTTATTCGGTCGCACCCTATATACGATCGTTGAAACGTCAACTGCTTTTTTTTAACATGTTTACCGCATAAGTAAATACAGACGGTAATCTTTCGAGTTCCTTTTATTAGTTCCATGAATGATCGCATTAATGATGAACTGAGATGGTAATATTGCGAGACAATAATAATATTTTTAGATTCGAGATTCTTAGAAACAAAAACCTAAAACCAATTCTGGAATACTTATTGAAATTCCTTCCAAAAATACCACTCAATATTGCATATTTATCTAATTGTTCGCACGTATGTTGGAAGCATTAAATGGAAAAGAATAAGTATTGTAAAGAAATTAACTTGCATATGTCAATTGTACAGTCTTATAAATGGTAACAACAAACAATCAAAAAATACCACTCGGTGTTGCATATTTATCTAATTGTTCGCTCGTATGTTGGAAGCATTAAATGCAAAGGAATAAATATTGTAAAGAAATTAACTTAAGCTTGAAATTTTTCTCCTGATATAAACGACGATTGTCCACGAAGGGTTAAACAAAATTCCGGCAATTCCAAGACTTCCCTTCGAGATCACGAAATCGTATGATTCAACCAAATTCCGAGTATTCAAATTTCGTCCAATAGACAGCAGGTTTTTTTTTGTTGAAACGCAACGTAACGGTTGCGGAACTATCGGAACGCACTGTGCGGAATAGTTCTGACGCAGTTGGCAGCTTCCGAGCTTCTGTTGTTGGTTCACTGTCGAGGAGACAACGTACCGGTGTATCCGAGCGTGGCGAAAAGAGGATCCGTTGTCGTGGAGGGGGTGGGGGGTGGTGGTGGTGGTGGCGGTGGTGGTGAAGGATAGAAGAACACGGACAGAGGTTGGGACGTATGGGAAATGGGCGAACGTAAAATGCGAACAGGCCAAGGAATAACGAGAGTATGATCCCGAGGCAGAGGATATGACGTAATACAATATGTGCGGTGTCGTCTGTCCCATCCCATTTGTTCGTTCGCGCCCCCGTGCAGCCCCGGAAAAACGTTCCGCAGCCCGTCCGATCCGCGTGTCGGAGCTCGCCTGGTTGAAGGAAGAGGGCCCGGACACTATGGACGGGACAGAACGGGACAGAATCGGAAAGTGAGAGGGACAGAGAGGGACAGCGTGGTGCCACGAGCTGGGCTGGCGTTGATAACGACTCGCCGGCGTTCATATTTTACGCGACGCTCATCAATAATTCATGCTGTGAATAATGCAGCACTGTTTCGCGTTACTTTATACCGGTCTCTTCCTTCCTTCCTTCCTTCCTTCCTTCCTTCCTTCCTTCCTTCCTTCCTTATTCGCCATTCTATACCCTCCATCGTCCATCGGCTATCTTCCTCCCCTCGTCCCTCCACGATCGTCCTTAGCAAGGACAGACGCGAACTTCCGGTCGGGCTACTTTTATCTTTTAGTTTATTCTCGAAAACGGAGGCACGCGCGACATCACCTATCTCCACCCGCCATGTTTATCCTTCATCCGCCAGTGGCTCTTTCTCCGCGCGTAAATAGTCTGCGCGCGATTATGCTCGTCTCGTCAGTCGAGGTGTTCAACCCCCTGCTTCGTGATTTCCGCGCTGATAAAATGATTAGAACTTTTTTGTACTGGGTCCAGTTTCGATTGAATGGGATTTTGAGACAGTCGAGGTGTTCAACCCCCTTCTTCGTGATTTCTGCGCTGATAAAATGATTAGAACTTTTTGGTCCTGCGTTCAGTTTCGATTGAATGGGATTTTGAGACAGTCGAGGTGTTCAACCCCCTTCTTCGTGATTTCTGCGCTGATAAAATGATTAATGCCTTTTGGTCCTGCGTTCAGTTTCAACCGAATGGGATTTTGAGACAGTCGAGGTGTTCAACTCCCTTCTACGTGATTTCTGCGCTGATAAAATGATTAATACTTCTTTGTCCCGCGTTAAGTTTCAAACGAATGGGATTTTGAGACAGTCGAGGCGTTCAACCCCCTGCTTCGTGACTTCTGCGTTGATAAAATGATTAGTGCTTTTTGGTCCTGCGTCCAGTTTCAAACGAATGGGTTTTTGAGACAGTCGAGGTGTTCAATCCTCTACTACGTGATTTGCGCGCTGATAAAATGATTAGTGCCTTTTGGTCCTGCGTTCAGTTTCAACCGAATGGGATTTTGAGACAGTCGAGGTGTTCAACTCCCTTCTACGTGATTTCTGCGCTGATAAAATGATTAATACTTCTTTGTCCCGCGTTAAGTTTCAAACGAATGGGATTTTGAGACAGTCGAGGCGTTCAACCCCCTGCTTCGTGACTTCTGCGTTGATAAAATGATTAGTGCTTTTTGGTCCTGCGTCCAGTTTCAAACGAATGGGTTTTTGAGACAGTCGAGGTGTTCAATCCTCTACTACGTGATTTGCGCGCTGATAAAATAATTAGAACTTTTTCAACCTGTGTCCAATTTGAACCGAATGAGATTTTGAGACAGTCGAAGTGTTCAACCCCCTGCTTCGTGGTTTCTGCGCTGATAAAATGATTAGTACTTCTTTGTCCCACGTTCAGTTTCAACCCAATAGCTTTTTGAGATAGTCGAGGATTTCAACCCCCTGCTTCGTGGTTTCTGCGCTGATAACATGATTAAAACTTTTTTGTCCCGCGTTTAGTTTCAACCGAATGGGATTTTGAGACAGTCTGGGTGTCCAATCCCCAGCTTCGTGATTTCTGCGCTGATAAAATGATTAGTCCTTTTTTGTCCTGCGTCCAGTTTCAACTGAATGGGATTTTGAAACAGTAGAAGTATTCAACCCCCTGCTTCGTGATTTCTGCGCTGATAAAATGATCAGTACTTTTTTCTCCTGCGTCCAGTTTCATGCGAATGGGTTTTTGAGACAGTCGGGAGGTTTTTAACCCATTGCCTTGTAATTTATTCATAGCTGAAATAATTAGAACTTCTGCGTCCTCGATCATTTTTTAGCAGTTTAGCTGCCAAACCATAACCTCATGTTTTCCATAGAATCGAAGTAATTTACTCAGTAAAATAAAAATTGAATGTCTCAGATGTAGGACACTGAGTACTCTTTCAAAATTCTTGCTCTTTACAGAACCTAGCTAAAGATTCAACGAGTATGTTAACGCGAATCTTCATTTTGAAGTCCGTAGCAATAATTTTGTCACCCTTGTATGAGTGACGAGGGTTTATCTTAGATTAAATCTATTGTACTCAATTAAATTAACAAAAGACAGTGTCTCTGAAGAAGTTAAACTGTTAAAGAAACAGTTTGATTTACCATTTTCATAAATCTTATTACTTTCTGTTCGAATCAAGAGCAGCGCACCTAGAGAGTATATCCTCGAAGTTGCGGACAGAAATTCGAAGTAGTTATGCAGATACAGCTCACGAAACAGTAGAGCATTGTACAGCCTAATTGGTAGAGTAGCCTAATTGGCATCACTGCCTAAATTGAAGCAGCATGTATCTTGCGAAAGAAAAATACTTGCAGTGTTATTAATGGTACTAGTTGTTTATGAATTATGTATTGAGTAGAAGCTAGCTGTGTGTATCTCACAGATGATAAATATTAAATACAATGTCGAGTGGCGCCAATTGACTATGAGTCCAAATTCAAAGATTAAAACAAAATTGTCAACTTGACATTTTATAAAAACAGACTTTCCAGCGTTTCGTTTACTGGCAAGTCTGTAGCTTTTGTATTTCCCTAAAACTGTAAGGAACATGCTAAGTCAATATTTGTTCGAACACTGGCAAGAAAACTTGTGCGATTTTGCGACAGGTGTATTCAGTTTTTATCAATACTTTGGATATAAAAGTGGCCCGTTCGCATGTGCAAACCTAGCGAGCAAGATTTTTCGAAGTGCACGGAACGAATTGAATAAAATAATCAAACGAAAGTGCATATCCCCATGCATATGCAGATGTCCAATGGTTTCGCGTTTCGCCCCGGGCAACAAATTACAGAATAGAAGCCTCGTTTCTGAAAAAGGGGGTGAGCTGTCATGACGCAACATAAAGAAGGTGAATATTTCACGCTCGAGACCGAGACTAGAGGCTTTGAACAGCCAATTGAATTTAATTCAACCCCGGTGCCGCTCTCCTCCGCGGAATATGAAATTTATATCGCGTTCATTCGTTTTCTTTGTTCTCTTAATGCTCGAAAAAAGTATTCTATTATCCGCTCGATAGAAGAGTCCTGCTGAATCGAAAACGTTGTTACGTCGCTAAAACAGTTCTGTCGATTAAAATAAAATATCTCCGATAACTCGTCGACCATCGGAACACCCCTAGATTTTTCCCGTACGTAATAAAATTTA
Organism: Halictus ligatus; assembly: GCA_028454255.1. Classification (NCBI taxonomy): domain Eukaryota; kingdom Metazoa; phylum Arthropoda; class Insecta; order Hymenoptera; family Halictidae; genus Halictus; species Halictus ligatus. Next base: position 2,646,195 of record CM052131.1, read on the forward strand.
TATTTATTTACGAGAGCAATTATTTCATTTTAATTGTGACCATCATTAATCTTCGTTCTCGATAACCGTATTCGATCAACACCTATCTGGGCTTTCATCTTCAATTAATGTTTTATTTACAAATTAACACGCGCGCCTCGATCAATCAAAGTCGATCCAGCCCCGTAAAAGTTTCAATTTTCTATCGATTCGGCGACAATTCACTATGCGCTCCGTTGCAAAACAGAGGGAACTACTTCCGGCCGTCGTGCCCGGGAACGCCGGAATAACTTTATGATGGTTACCGCGATAAATTATTTACTAAAATCCCAAGTCGAATTTCTCATCAATAATTCATGGTGTAGGACGATCCCTTCCACTACTTTCCGCCACTTTGTACCAACCTTTTCCACCATTTCCACGATTCTCCTTACGCTCCCCGTTTCAGACTATGCTCTCCCCAGCCGGGGCATTCATTTTTCCATTTATCTTTCGACACTGGTCCCCGCTATCGATCTTATGTTTAACTCGATCGTGGTACACGCCATTTTACTCGGCTGTCATAAACACTTTTCCCGCTCGGCGAATCGAGCATCGAGCTGGAACCAGTACTTATTATAAAAATGATCCTGGACACGCTGAAGTCCAAATCCGAAATTTAGAGAAACCGTCGTACAATTTAAATCGCAATTCAATTTAATTTTGTGTGAACATTTTTATGCGCTTATAACCAAAAAGGAGCAGGTGTAATATAAAACCGTGAAAACGTTAGAAGAATTAAAAAATACCGTTATATTATTTTATACCTATTAAACATATTAAGAAAGAAAATTAATTTGTATTTCACTGCAGTTTGTTGTAATTCAGGTAGGACTTTATTTTGCATAGAGATGTCTAAATTAAAATTTTGCACCGAAGAAGGGTCTAAATTACTCTTTCTCCGTTTTACAAAAATATTGTTTGAACGTTTTCATTGTTGTTCTTCGTGTCACGATATCTTGAATATTAACCCTTTGCACTCGAGTGGTGACTCTGAAGCACCACTAGAAATTTTTATGGCATTATTTCAAAGAAATTACAAAATATTTGCTACATTAAAAAATTTGCATTCAATAGATCACCAAACATTTAAATATTACATGTAGACATCGGATCGGTTTCGTACGAATAAAAATATTGCAAGACGGAAGGAAAATTTAGTTTTCGATTGAAAACAGCGCCGAGCGCAAAGGTTTAATATATTTTTCTGCGTGCACAGAATGTTTCGTCGTGTTTCCTCGGGACGGGAAGTAACAGAGAACGATTTAAAAAAAAGTGCGACCGACCGATTTAACATTTCGTTTAACTTTCCCGTTGATTTCGAAGCTTGAGAGGAAAGAAAAAACAATTGTCAACGCCTCGTCGGGAGGCGGCAGGCGTTTCAGTGAACTTTTCCTGATTCCTACGGTAATTCAGTTTTCTAGTTCCTTTCACTCGCGGCGTCCTCGTTCCGAAGATCTTAAAAGATCCCATTTCTCATTCAATCTGATTCTAATCTAGGATTTCTTGAAAAAAAAAAGGAAGAAGATTTAATTCCCTCCCGGTAGAAGGGGCCTGGGGGAGGAGGGGTGGACGTAACCGGGTGCCCGTTCTATTTTCCGATTTCGAATTTTTGGCAGTTCCGTTATTGCCTCGGAGAGAGTAGCTGCTCCCGTTGCCGGGAAGCCGTTCGTTCGGCCTGGCATATTTTTAAGTTTCGAAAGAAATCGCCCGGGAATTGCCCGGCGCCCCCGAAAAAACTGCCGAAAATCGTTTATTGATTTGTTCTCCCCCCCCCCCCCTATTGTCGCAAGCAAGTGTGTAATCGCAGCATTTTCCCCGGAGATTCGATTTTTCCGATCGGAACACATCCGAACTCATCCGATCTGATTCAATGCACGGTGATTCATGCTCTTCCGTGCTTTTCAATTTCACACGATTGAATTGCTTCGAACTGATACGATTGGATTCAAACCAGACTACACCGCCCCTCCCCCCCCCCTCCCCCTACCTGTAGCAAGATGTTTCGTCGGGAAACTGATATTCACCGATCGTTTCCGACCGTATCATAATTAATGATCAAATGGCCACATTATATTCCACCGCTGAATAACTTTGATTCGTCCCTTGCTCGGGGTTTCTTCCGTCGCACGCTATCCACGATTTTGGCACGTCTGAATCCGCGAAAATGTTGCGAACGTCATAGCCGGTGGTCAAATTATTCGACTTTCACAAATTGAAGTGCTTTGTTCGAAACAATCGACTTTTGAGCGAAACTGTAGCTAAGTAACGTATTTTTTATTTGCTCGCTTTCACAAGTTGAAAATATATATTTGGCGACACAATTTTCTCTCTGTACATCTAATGAGTTGAATACCCACAAGTAGTAATTGGAAAATTGACCTTTACGTACCTTATGACATTTATGTTATGCTCATGGTAACCTTTAAATAGTTTACGTAGATAATTAATTTCTGATCCTCGGAATTAAATGATTCGCAACTTTGTTTCAAATGTCCTTACTTGCTTTATTAGTCACCTGTAAGAAGAATCTGCAGAAGATGATAGAAATTGTTTTTCGTGTGTGTACATAAACAATAAGTATATGAAGGCGCAGGTAAATGCAGGTGAATGCAGCGTCGGTTGATTCTTACTGTGCAGAAATCATGCATCAAGAAGTTTCTTTCACTTCATGTCCAATACAAACCTGGTCCGTTTAATTACCGAATTGTAACAGCGGAGAAGTCTTAACTTCACCTTGGCAACCCAGAAATTTTTAACTGTTTGCGATATAATCCCGTACATTCTGGCGAGAAAATGCCGAAAATCGAAGTTTTAAGACGAGGAATTCACTGGTTCAAAAGTTATGCGTGTTCGAAGTTGAGCGATTACGGGATCATGCTTGCAAATGTGCGTTATCGACATCAGCCGGGACTGTGCTACCGTCCAGCGGCTCCGCTTCGAGCACACACCAACATGGCGGCGCCTCTACCTATAAAAAACGCTTAAAATCGGTCAACTTTAAACACGCATAACTTTTGAACCAGTGAATTCCTCGCCTTGAAACTTCGATTTTTCGAATTTTCTCGTCGAGATGTGCAGGATTGTATACTAAAATGTTAAAAAATTCTCGGTTTCCAAAGTGAAGTATAACTTAAACAGCTTAAAATTTCTGATAAAAGGAACCGTAACATTTATTTCCATTCCACACAATTCGTGCATTAAGAAAATACCCCTAATTTACCCGAGTTTAACTTCTAATAGAACAAAAGTTCCAATCTCTCCGTGCAGAAATCATTAACCAAGAAAATGGAAGTGAGTATAGTTTGGGTCTCCCGGGTTTTGCCTGCAAAAGTATTAATTTACATAAACATAGTCTGGTAATAGTTGGTAACAACAGTAAGGAGGACAGAATGAAAAATGGTGGACGAAGGTAAACAAATGGAGTTGCACAAGAAAGGAAAGAAGCGAGAAAAAAGTAACAATGGCATTGCATATTTGGATGGCAAATCAAATTATTAATATGCGGAGCGCGAAGAAATTCCCATTTTTACGGAGCAATTATGGAATATCCTGTTCCGGCGGGAACAGTGTTTAAATCGTTCGATTTCTATCGCCGATAAAATATCTTACGTTACAGAGGAAAAAGTAGGACGTGAATTACAGGCATTGTGCTCGTGCAGACGATAAAGAGCGAAACTGTTCAAAATCTATTAATGGGCGTCATGTGACGTCACGCTCCACTAAGCAACGTGAAAATGTAAAGCACGCGTCTCTTTTCATCCGTCGATAATATTCTACATCTTATACGCTAGAATAGCTTTCTTTGCCCGCGGTTTTTATTTATGGATACTGTGCTCACGCTTTTATGCGACAAGAAAGCGCTTATTCTCGGCCAAGTAAGCCGCGTGTGTCATTTTAAGAAAAATCTCGAATAAAGGGACTTTTTAACGAGCAACTCGAAAAAGAAAATATAACTAAAAATAACTGCTCTTTCTAACCTCGCTAAATATTTTAAATGCGGTATATTTCCATAATCTTTTTGGAATACTCTCCCAAAGTTCTCTTTAGAAATTCCTAAAATTCCTGGATTTACAGCTTCGCGATAAATGAAACGTTCCAAAATCAGTAAAAAACTTTTTCGAAATAGAAAATATAACTAAAAATAACTGCTCTTTCTAACCTCGCTAAATATTTTAAATGCGGTACATTTGCATAATCTGTTTGGAATACTCCACCAAAGTTCTCTTTAGAAATTCCTAAAATTTCTGGATTTACAGCTTCGCGATAAGTGAAACGTTCCAAAATCAGTAAAAAAAAATATTTCAAAGACTGTCTTACCACTAAGACTATTATCTACTTTTCAATAAATTTCTCCTTCCTTCGTGAACCAAAAAGCTAGATATTTAATCATTAAATAATTGAATTGTTGAACTTGACATTCAAATTGCTGTAACTTCAAAAATTGATTTCCCTCAAATCGGTTTCGACAAGAACTTGTGTCTAGTGTACTGGAATCAAACAATCCCATATTGAACATTGTAAACAATTATTTATTAAAACGTAAATGCTGTTTTACAGAATTGACTTTGGGAAAATGTCTGCCACGTTCTTCTAGTATAAGACGTCCACTATTTTCCAGCGAGTACTATCTAAACATGTGACAACAAAACGTGCATATTAATCTTTTAAATCCGATCCTGTACACAAAAGAAAATTGTTGAATCCTCTTACCGCTCGGTTCGCTCCGTGTAGAGCGGCTCGTCGAGTCCGTCATTAAAACCTAAATGTCAGGTTCGTCCGGAAGAAGGTCGTGCCTGCCGAACATAAACACGTTCAGACTTCTCCGATAGGTCAGTGATTCCGCGCTCGCGCGACGGTGTTGTCATCGAGGGAGTGACCTTTGACGAGGTCGGCGCATTGTCAGACGTCGCCGCGGCCCCGCGCGAAGACCGCATAATGCATTTTCCGGTTGTTGCCGATGCGTCGCCGGTAATGTCTGCGTGCTCGCTATAGACAGCGTACTGTATCATTTTCGCATAATGGGGAAGGCCGGGTAATACAGGGAATGGAATACAAACAAACCCGCGTGATATTCCTCCCTGGTGGTATATCATATCAACGTTTTATGAATAAAACATTTGCTTTAGTAGCTTTCCGCCGTAGTTAGACCATATATTAGAACGGTGCTTTCGGAACAATGTTCAGGGGATGCGGCTACTTATCGAAATGAAAAATGGCTCGCTCTGGGAGGAATTACTGAATTCGGTGAATCAATGTTCTCCGTATACCGCGCAGAAATTGCGTAGGCGCCGCTGAAACCGGTATTTAGCCTTTCCGCAACCGATACACCCGTTGTTCCATCATTTTTTCGGAAACGTGTCCGAGTTCCTGAAATTTTTTCTCTCCTTCTTTTTATTCTACTGTCGTAAATAAGTTCTCGGCATATTAGTTTCTTTATAGCGTGCGCGGTGTTGAATAAATCGAATGCTTTAGCGAAGAAATCGTTCTACGTTCCGTCGATAAAAACTGACGTAAAATGGAGGCACTCCATCTTGAGGATATCGTGGTTCTCCATTGTTACGAACACAGGAATTCGTCTTTATTCGAATCACTCTATTAGCACGATTCGTGATTTCGTCGAGCTCGTTAAGTAGCCGGTTTTAATTCGCGAAAAAGTTTTCTCATAAGATCGTATCAAGGGGATTCCAAGGGTAAGCTGATCGGCCCACCTGCTCTGCCGGCGTAGACTCGCTGAATTCCATCATTTGCCAGGAGGAACCTAATGCTAACAAATTGCGATGTTTCGTTTGCTTTATCTCCTTATCCTCGGCCGATTAAGTACCGAACTAATTAAGTACTAACTTTGTTAGGTATTCGAAAAATTGTACGTCGATGGAAACGTTTCATCGAAATCTGTATCGGGTGATTTCTGTAAAAATCAGTACTCCAAAATTCATATGAAAAGTGCACATGATAAGTCAATCACGTGATGAAGATTCGAGACAGAGTCTAACAAATATGGCTGCGGATTCTATGCATTTGTAGTAAAACTGAATAGGTTAAATACAAAAATTACACTATGCAATCAATGATGACAGCGACGAAGACTAATGCGTCAGAGGGGTAAGAAATTCGAGAGAAGAAATTCCAAAAGAAGTTCTTTCATGGAAATGCATTAATCTAAGAAATTAATCATATAAGTCATATATGAACGTGGTACTTATACGGAAGAGGTAAGCAATAGTGACTTTTTATTTTTCTAACTTTTTCCACTTTGAACAATCTAAAAGAGTTACATACATGTTAACAAGCATAACCAGATGAAACTGTAAAAACATAAACTTTGTATCTGATGACTTCTCCAAGAAATCGGCATTTCAAAAGGCTTTTTATTTTCCAACATTCGGTTTTGAATCTAAAGATTCTGAAAACATTGTGCGTTCTAATACCTAAAATATGCCGGATTATTTCAGAATTTTCAATTTAAGAGATTGATTTTCTTCCTCACCCTATTACTACCCCCCGTGTCGAGATATAGGGTTGAAATTTGGCACAAAGCAGTTTCTTTGTATGAGCTATCGAATGATCTATTACAAATTCAATTTGGTTTGGGGGCTTCTAAATTTCTAAGAAATTAAGAAGTATCAAAAATTTCTTGATCCTCGAGGGTCCATTGGGAGGCTGCCGGTAGGATCAAACCAACGTACGATTAGCCTAATTCGGCGACAGTAGGCTTCAGAGCCGGTGTTAACGGAGCGACCATTATTTCTCGGCCGATTATTCCCATAGCAACGCACTCATCTTATTAATGCGATCGCTAATGTGACCGATTACTACTTAAGCGAAAGCGGGCTTGATTCCTGATTCTTCGGGCCCGAAAATGCTCTCAGCGAGGACCAAGCTCTTGAAGCTAAGTGCTGATTATCAATGCTCTTTCCTATCTCTCCATTACGACCGATTGACTAGCATCCAGACACACGCGTCCACACACACAGACACACACATACACACTGGATTCGAGCCCTCGGCCGTTGCTGCTGCCTCGGTCCCTGTAATCGCTTCACGTGAATCAACTCTTCTTGTGCTCGCGTTTATTTGCGCTACGTGAACCTCTTCATGCGAAATCCTTTCCCGACGCTTATGATTTCCCCCAGCGAGCCACTCCGTTCACGATGATGCTTTACACCGCGGTTGTATCTGTTTCCTGGAGCTGCCACCTACTAAAACGAATTTAGTAGACCGCCGTTTCAGCCGAGTAATCACGGATCGATACGTGATCGGAATCCGACCGTCTAAGTGATACCCTCGAATGCCCTCCGTGCTACCCCCGTTCACCTTAACGGGATCATTACCGGTAACGCATGGCACCATTGTATTTTATTAAAACAATTCTCATCTCGCCTTCTTCCACCCCCTACAGCAAAATATTTAACAAAACATCTCCGAAACGGTTTTTTACGTGCCTCTAGTAGCCGATGGATTAACTAGTTGTATGCACTTTAAGTCCACCAAGTGGATTACTGTTGATTTCAGAGAACAGCGTCCCTCAATTGTATTTTATTAGAATAATTCGTTCCTCGACCTACGGCTCCTCTAGGTTTTCAAACAGCAATTTTAAGGGCTTAATTTGTTAAGGAGGTCGAAACCTCCCTTTAGTCGATTTTTCCTGAACATGGCTCGTTCGGTAACTTACTCAGAAAAAAGCCTTTCTGCAAGGTTTCATCCCTGTACCTCGTCTATAAGGGTAGTTACGGGGAAATAAAAGAAAAACCATTTTTTCCCCTATGTAATCGTATCTGAAAATTCTGAAATAAATCTGACACATTCTACACATCGAACCACAAGTATGAGAATTTTTTCCGATTTTTTGCTTCGAAACTGTGGTTATAAAAAATGAAAAACTTCATTCAACTAAATCGAATAATACGCATATCACGTTGGAGTTTAAGGGCGACCATTCTGGAAATTAATTCAATAATAAAGTATCGTTATCCACAGTGTCTCTAATTTTTTCGAAGTTGTACTTGATTTTTCTTAATTCATTAAATACGTTATGCAATGTTGATCGTTTCAGCATACGGAGACGTTTCTTTAAGAGTACTATCTTGGGATTAAGTGGATTCTCGCTTTATGAAACGACACTTCCATTCGTAGGAACAAGATGTACTTGATAGAATTCTTGATGGAAGTTGCGATCTAAATTCATTCTTCTAATAAATGAAGACAGACGCGGCAACGTTCGCCTTCTTAGTTGGTAAATCAGCAAACGGGAAAGCAGATTGTTTCCACGAAGTTTCTGCCGTGACAGCATAACTGACGCCGCGACGGGCAATATTTTCTAGTTTTCCGATTTGCTTAAAGCGGGACGCTTTTTCCGACTTACGAAACAATTGATTTACCTAAGTGAATTATACTTGCCGTATTAAACTCGATTCCAGAAGTGGCGAACTATTTTTAACTACTTCGTAGATGGTGCTTGATAGTTGGTGATCGTTATCGTAATTGCGATTTAATAGAACTCGCAGTTTTCAGGGAAACTTTCGGCGATAGTTAGGGGAATGTGAAAGCGAAAGTGAAACTATAAAGAAGATGAAGAATGTCAGAAAATCTGAGTCTTTTGTTAATTTTCCGATACTACACAGAAAACGAGAATACATTTCTCGACTTAAATCATATTTTTGCATTGGAAGATAATGCAAACTTGATTATTACACTACGGATTTTATGCGTTAATTGAACGAAGAATGGCTGAGCGAAATCCCAAATATTTTGGGATTTAATTTATATAAGAATAAAACAAAGAATGGCTAAGTGAAATCCCAAATATTTTGGGATTAAATTTATATAAAAATAAAACAGGGAATGGCTGAGTGAAATCCCCAACATTTTGGGATTTAATTTATATAAGAATAAAACAAAGAATGGCTGCGTGAAATCGCAAACTATAAAGACATTAAAAGACTTCAAAGATCCTGACACGTTCTCGTGAATTCATTAACACGATTAACAGAAGAAATACATTTTTCTATAACTTTTATTTCCTGCAATTGACTTGGAAAATTTTTATCTCGCACAAGGATCTGCGATCCATCGATTATAAGCGGTGCATTCAATTTTTGGAGATGAGCAGATCATGTTTGACCCGCTTCGTATAAAAGCTACCTGAGAGAAGCATCAAGTAGGGTAAGGCATATAAATGTTTGAATATTTTTGCAGCAACTTTCCGGGATCGGTTGTCTGTAGAAGCCGATTGAAATTCTTAAGTCGGTGTATAATAGGTTTACGGTATATCCGCTTATTACCTAACACAAGAGACGCACTTCCGTATGCACATGAGCGTTCGTCCTTCTATCTTTCCATACGCCTTGCCTTTAAACCTCTTAACGAAAACTTGATGGAAGACGTTCGAAGGAAATCTTGACATCCTACCCTCCGTGTATCCACTTTCAGTCGTCGGCAGTCCGATACCGTTCCGAACGACGATAATCCTTATTTTATTGGCCTGAGTACTCGCTACCGAAATCGGCGGCCGCTCGGATTTCCGCGGGAAGAACTTCCGAGCTTACACAGGGTGTCCCCGAAATCGCGATGCAATCAGATTGATGGTCATTCCACTGGGTGTTCAAAAATGCACCTCCTTCGAAGCGAAGATTCCCGAGGCCGTTCGAAGTAACTTTTCCCTTTGCGAAAATGTTCTCCGCCGCCTCGTTAACGAGTTATCCGCGAGAAACGCGGGCCAATCAGAGCGCGGCTACAGCGGACGGATCTCGGCTCGGCCAATGACAACGCCACGCTCGGGACGAAGCAATTTATCTAGCAAAAAGCAATTTATCGCCGCAATTTTCGCCACGTTAATTAAATAATTCTACTTTCGCGGGATTTCTCAATCTTATCGAATCAAATTTCCCGCTCAATTGAACGGTGAAGAATATCTTTACGTTACGTCAGAGGCGTGTTCCGTAGTTGTACGTCACGTAGTATTTATCTGTTTCGCGGGACGATAAAGTGGAAAATTGCAAAGCAGCATGATGATCGGGAATTTCATTTCGCTTCTGCGGATGAAATCATTTGACCCTTTCACGGTGGTGGTGCACATTGAATGGAAAGCAGCGGGAAGGTCGCGCGTTCGCGTGAACGTTCGCATGAAGAACACGTTGCCCTCGGCGCATAATAACACTTGAACGTACTTCCCTACGACGTACGTATAAGTTCTTCGCACCGGAGGTGCTGCGGTGGGTCATGACATGAAACTTTACGATTACGAACAGTAACTCGCGTCCAATGCTGGATTCTCGACAGCAGTAATTTCTATCCGACAGCTTGCTGGAAGTCAATGGGGCGCTGCGACGCAGAAATTATGCTCGCATATTGTGTCGCTTTCAGAGAAAACAGTGTTGACTTCTAACGTTCCTATGACGGACAGTCTTGACGCCGCGCGCGCAGGGAGAGAGAGAGAGAGAGCTTTAAAATACAATTTCCATTAAAATGATTAAACGAACTTTAATTCGATTTCGCGTACAACGACGCCGACGAATTTGTGCCTCAACGGCGGTCCAAATATTTGCGCTTTGAAACATTATTATTACTCGACAGCGGATCTTCATGGAAAATAAAAATTATCTACGTGAATTGCGAGAGACTGAAATAGAGATTTCTGTCTAATTATTACCTGCATTTACATTCAAAAGAGGGAACAGGAAATTGTATTATTATTATTAATTTAAGGCTTCGAAACAAGTATGGCTTGCGCAGCACAGGTGATTGTACTAAATGAGTACCGAAAAACAGACAAAATAATTCGATCAGGCTACCATAGAACTGTGCAACTATTCTGAAAGCTATTTTTAATAAGTCTTAATAATATTGGAAATATATGTAACGGTAGAATTGAGCGTCTCACCCGGTGTATGTACAAATGCTGTTAATCATCTAATGTATCCGGATAACGTATTTATTCACGGGCCCTAATACGTACACATTTATATTAATTTACGAATTGTTGAGATGGTCCGATCGGCTGCATACATAATGCGTGACCGATAAATCGAACACGTCCGAATTAACGCACACGCGAGTCGAATTTGTAATGATCCGTCAGCTGTAGCAGCGCTCTTATTGGTCCGTGTTTCGCGTTGATAACTCCGTGATGAAACTGCGAAGAACATTTTCCCAAAAGAAACAGTTACTTCTAATAACCTCAGGTACCAACTCCTACAAGGAAGTACAATACTTTTGGGACACCCTGTATAATACAATCGAAAAGAAATCGTCGTAGAAACGTTGGCAGAGTCGTAGACAACGATACGGTAACTACTTGACCAACTGATGGTAACATTTCGTGTGATAAAGAGCAAATTAAAAATAAACCGGTAGATTTTTGCAATTGGAAAAATTGTTATGTATTTTCCATGCGAAAATCATGAAGGGTTGTGCTGATAATCCGTTCGATGGAATGATTTTTGTGCTAGGAGCGATATGCTTATTCGTTTTCGTCGTTCACCGAGTCTGGTCGAACCTTCCTGTCCCGTTTCCCGTCCAATAGGGTCTCGAGCATTTCAAGTTCTCTCTCTCTCTCTCTCTCCTTCTCTCTCTCTCTCTCTCTCTCTCGGCGAACGATTCCGAAGAAATCCCCAGGACACGGTGAGCCGATATCCCTGGCCGCGTCCGGAGCCCTTACTCAGGCGATACGGTAAGACAACGTTTCGTGTCAAATTAGCGAAAAAGTAGTGGCGTTTTGTCCCGCGGGAGAAGCCGCTTCACGGTACACGCTCCAATCGTGTAAGGGACGGTGGGATTTTCCATGTCCCACGGCCCGACGTTCCTGTAATTCAAGTTCATATCGCACGATCCCCAATCGCGGATCGATAAGCTCCCACCGGGACGCCCACATATCCGCCTCTTTCTTCGTAACCAGTCCTGTTGCAGCCACGATTGCACGTCGAAACACTGGATCATAAGATCCTCCTCGGACTCGGATAACTATCGGTGATCGATTCGGGTCATCGCCAACCGACGTTACTGGCAGCCAGTTCCTCCAATAATATCGATTCTCTTATGTCAGACTTAAGGGGGCCGGCAGGCGCTTGACCTTGACTGTCACGCTATGTTACGCTGTGCCTTATTTTCTAGACATTTTACGTCTCAAATAAGTGAGTAACCAATTAAAAATGCGTACCACCGTGTTTGTACGTGTCTTTGCTAAAATTTACTTTGTAAATGTCTTTGCTTTGAAATTAAGAGAATCTCTCTGCGGCAGCCATCTTGTGACGTCAAGGCTTACCCAAGGCTTAACGCTAGGTTTACGGGCCACTAAAAGCGACTATTTTACGTTACTTTATAAAAATAACAAGATTATATCTATCCAAATATTTAGCCATTTTTTAAGCAGTATGAATACAAAGACGTAGATTTGTTGAACAATTCCTCGTGGATACGTCTATTGCAATCACAATAACCGTAAATTAAAAATATTAGAAACCGTCATTTTGACAGGTTACGTAAACCTAGTTTTAAGTAAGTAAGTAATCAATGAAAAATGCGTACCACCGTGTACAAACACGTCTTTGCTACGTCTGTATATGGCCTTTTTTCGATACGGACACTAAGTCTCTCGAAATTAAGAGAATCTCTCAGCGGCAGCCATCTTGTGACGTCGTACTTGCTTCAGAAGTCGAATCTTCTGCCGAATATTACAAATTACTCCACGATCAGGTAGAAATTCGCAATTTGGGGTTTATACAGATGCAGATTGGACTTTTAGGAAACACAATTGACCGCTTCTAAACTGCTCATTGCAATATTGAAGCGGCAGCCATCTTGTGACGTCATACTTGCTTCAGAATTCGAATCTTCTGCCGAATATTACAAATTACTCCACGATAAGGTAGAAATTCGCAATTTGGGCTCCATGAAGACGTAGATTGGACTTTTAGGAAACACAATTGACCACTTTTAAACTGCTCATTGCAATATTTGAAGCGTCAATTTGTCAAGATTTTGACCCTTCCAAGTTCATATACGTATATTGCAGAGAGATTCTCTCAAGTTCGAGAGATTTCGAGAGTACACTATGGTATGCATTTTTAATTGATTACTCACTTATTCAAAACGTAAAATGTGTAGAAAAAAAGGCAGAGCGTGTCAGTCAAGGTCAAATGCCTTCCTACCCGCTTAATCCGTTTGACGGTGGAGAACTTCTCCTATTCCTAAAATGTTAAGAAAACCGTCTCGAAAACAATCTAAAGAAAAATCTACGAAAAGATAAAGGAAGAACTGAGAAAGAGGAGAAAATACGAAGAAGAGCAGAGAGACCTGGAGGAGGTTCGAAGATAGTCCATCGAGGTTGAACGGGAGGTTCGCCGAACGGTCTCCAACGGAACAGCAATTTCCCTCGGTCGGTGGGAAACCAGGCTAAATAAAAATTCCGGAAGTCGTCGTAACAGGTCGCGCGCGTCACAAAGCTTGCGAAAAACAGCGAACACGGCGAAACCGTTTCCGAGCGCAGCTCGTGAAAGAAGGATTTATCGATTCCTTCGGCGGGAGAGAAGTTGGGCGAAACGTCTTCCGGAAGGCAGCGGAAGCTGTCAAGCGTTCGCGCCGAGTCCCACCGATCCGCCATTGAATACATCACGTCCGGTAAGAGGCTCTCGTTTTCACTTGCCGCGCGACACGACCGAGGAGACGTTTCGTTGCTGGCTGTCTGGCATTCGAGACTTCATCGGCCGCCCCGAAGTCGACGAGCACGGGAGCAAGAATCGTGAGCGGAAGGAACGATCGTGGCAGCGGAACGCGCGACGATGGCCGGGGAAATCGAGGAAAATGGGCGAATAGAAGAATCGTAAAAATAGAATAGAATAGAATTGTAAAACGGGAATAACGTGCAATCTGCATGTAATTCGCCAGCGAGGTCGCTCGGTGTCGCGATCCTGCCATCTTTGATGCCGACGTTCCCCGATAATGGCTCATACTCGAGCGTCCTTCAATAAATAATGCGAGAGCGGACTTGGAACGCGGTGACGTATCTTTGTTCACTTTATTAGACTCGTCGAAACATCGGGATGATGGAAGTTATTTAGAAGGCGACAGAGTCCTGTTGTTACTTGAGCCGTTCATTGCACAAATCGATTAACTCCACTTTGGGAAGAATCTTAAATTTACGAGTCATAGCACTTGGTATAGTCATAACTTTTTATGTTTATAATAACTTGAATAATAAAGATTAACACCGTTAAACGACAAAATTCTTTTCGCCATTGAATAATAAGTAATTTATTTCAGAGGCCATTTTGATTAGTTCCGTACTATAATGTAAATCGTTACAATAATGCAACTCAAATGCACTAGCAAGCGCTGAATGATAACGGTGAATTTTTTAGTGCAATCTTATCAGAATTAAAGTAAAATAAATTAGTCAGTCACAGTCTAATTGCCGCAGCATCAAGTACCTGTGAATTTAAATTAATTATTATTAAGAATAAAGTTTAATTGGGTATGTTTTAACTTCTACTGTGCACTTTATCAATATTGCACGGACTACATATTTATTTGTATAAACAATTATTTCAATTTGGTCAGTGGTTTTAAAGAAATAAATATTATATCGTTATAATCAAGATGAGTGAGTTATGAATTAATCATAAATAACATATTGTAACGGAATTGTTAATATTCATTTTTATGGAAAATCTGTAATAAAACTAACATTTTTCTGTAATAAAAAACGTGAAAATTTGAACACTGAATTTAACTTTATTACTTTTTTACTTGCCAAATAGATTAGCTCAACCAATCACGTAAAAATTGTAACATTACTGACAATTATTTTTTGGATATTCTTATTGAGATAAGGGCTATGGCTTCTTTCTTTAAACATTCTACAATATTTATTTGAATTTATATTACAAACGGAATTTTAAAAAACAATGTACATTATTTCATCGCATTTCTCTTATTATTTCAAATCGATTAAGAATTAGTAAGGAAAATTGATAAAAATTCGAATCTTCAGGATGTCGTTTTAAACAAATAATGACATTTGAAATCTGTTTTCGCAAATCTGTTCCGAATAGAAAAATACAACTTTGCTATTTAAACAATTCCTTTAGCACTAATTGCTTTCAAGATATTCAATAAAATATGTATTTGATAAAAAATACAAATACTTTTCTAAAAATTATCTCCCACAAAAGTTTCATTAAAATCGGTTCGCGTAACTTGAATGGAACATTCAAAATGAGAATATTCAGTTACAGGATGTAACTTGATTATCCATAATCATGTTCCTTTGTTGGATTACAGATCTTTATCCTTGGAAATTGTATCCTTACTTCTCACTTTCCAAGCTCAATTTACTCTTAATATATTAAACTAAACTTAATATATTAAATTCAGGTGTTACGTTTGTACTCTTTTTGTGTACTGTATTCTACACTAAACTTTGCAAACTAAAAAATTAGAAACAATTCTGTAGTACGTATCTTAATATGTGCTGTATGTCAACATTTTTTCAAAATTATTACGTTCGATCAAACAATAAAATGCATAAGATATCAATAATCCAATTTTTCCCTCTACTTAGTCTTTTGCTCAAGGTACAAGGTTAAAACTTACCATAAAACGTTTTTCAAAACCACGTCGGTTTGGGAACATATTTTACTATTTTATTGGACTGTATGTCCGTTGTTGTTTATTTTATTACACAAAAGTTTATTTCTGTGTTACCCAACGTGTTGTATCAAGATATTTAATATCATTGATTTCTATGAAATATTATATTATATTTGTTATATGAACCGTTGCACTCGTAAGACTTAAGTAAAAACTGGAACACCGGGTTCAACGAGAATCAGGTTCATTGTAATAGCGTTTCCAACGGGATTTCATTTGAATTTCACGATTCGTTTGTAAATATATCGTCTCTGTCGGCAGCGTTTCGTCGCGCAACGATTTCGTGAGCCAGCTGCAAACAAAGTCAGGTGAAAGGGGCTGAATATCAGATCTTAGACTTTCAAGATCTCATTAGGATTTTCAACATGGCGACCGAGGAACGCCGCTCGAGGACAGGTGGCCGGAGGTGGGGTCGAAGGTATCGTAGCGAAAAAGCTGCATTCTCGAGGCGAGAAACGCGTTTCGAAAGAAAACGGATAAAAGAAAAGCGAGGCGCATAAAAGATGCACCGGAGGAAATTATAAACGTTTTCCGGAAGCTTCATGATATTTTTTACCGTAACGAATTTTGTCCTTCTGTGTCGGTTTGTAGTTTCATTTTATGCAACCACTTTAAGTCACCATATACTTATACTCCTCAAACAATTTGTAATAACGAAACTGTACAATGTAATATACAGGGTGTCCGAAAAATGTTGTAATTCGTTTGAAGTCGTTTGTCAAAGTAAGTCGTTTGAAGTAACTTTTTCATTTGGGAAATGTTTTCTTTGTTAAGGAGCTATTAACGAAAACCACGGACCAATCAGGCCGCGTCTAGAGTGGACAGACAGTTGTGCTCTGTAGCCTTCCTCTGATTGGTCCGTGTTTTTCGTTAATAACTCCTTAACAAAACCGCACACGGAATTCTCGCAAAGGAAAAAGTTACTTCAAATGAACTCAAGAATCATCCCTTTCAAGGAAGTACAACATTTTTGGAACATCCTGTATTGGCTCTGTAAAAATCGCAATGTAGAAATTTAACACGAATAAATATGTAAAATGTTATAACTCGACTGCGGGTTTTATATATTTGTGGCAAAAATGTATAAATAATACATCGACTGTTGAAAACGTCGGAAGAATTTAAGGATATTGTTGCACTATTCATTGCAGCTGTTAAACGAAGAAATACATTTGTATTTCTGTTTCATGAAATCGATACAGAATATTTTTAGTTTGCATAAAAATCCGCAGTCCAGTTACAATTCTCATTAAGAATTCTCCATTAAAATCTGAACTGCTTGAAACACAAGAATATTACTTGATAAATCGAGGATAATTCTGTTGTGTATTAACAGAGAATAAAATGTAAAATAGAGTATCAATTACCAAAATTTGGTTCTTTCTAATGTGTAAACAGTCGGACTGATTACATTGATCAGCGAATTTATACAAGGTAAATGGAATTCAGGGTTGGCAGATGGTTCACAGTAATTTTCCCCGAGGTCTAGTGGCTATTAATGGCACACAGTCACAGGTCTGACTTTAATCACCTGCGAATTAAGCCGCATTACAAATATACCACCGGTATATTGGACACTGTTCGAATTTCTGGACGTCAACCTGCGAAAACAATTTTTGTTTTCGTTCTATAATCGGCCCGTGTGTTCAATTTAAATTGATAATAATAGCTCGTGAATGGAAATCCTTACTCGTATCAGACTTCGTATTAACACGATTGCTCTTTATTGCATGATTGAAAAAGTGACGATTGTGTCACAGTGCATCTGTGGATGCACGTCAATTTTTATCAATTAGAAACATTCCAGTATTATTTTTATAACCACTTTCCACGAAGAGTTCATAATACTAGAAAATATTACATGCATGTCATTTCATTTGCAATCCAACTAAAAATTATTTACTGCTAAAGTGTACATTCCACTCGAGTAAAACTATTATTCTGCATACAAGAAGGAACAGATCAATGATACAGATCCTTTACGTAATCTATTTACTGGGTAATTTTTTAGAACACTTGTAGATTTTCATCGCCACCAATTTAAGAACAATTTGACAACCATTGGTTAAACTAACAAGGATTAAGCTTCTGCAGGATCAACGATACGAAAAACAGAATTGAACGGCTCGTGAATCGATCAAAAACAAATCGAAGTGCATTGTGTTTCGAATAATAGCAATAGATGCAATGAAAAATTCATGTCGTCCGAATGCTCAATGTCCGCGACGATAGGTTCGCGAAAAATGACGAACCAAGCCATTAAGCAGCTTTTCGAAAGATATCACGGAACAGGAATTTCTGTGGACAATAGTTTCCCTGTTGCGCACAGTTTCCCGGAATAAATTAACAGATGTACCGTCAGGTTTCTGGCTGACATATATGGATGAAAAGAAAGCCACTGGCTGCAGGAACTAACAAGCGGCAACTTCACCTCAACTGGAGGGACTATGCGCAGCTCTAGGAAATGGAGATGGATAGATAGTATTCGATAACGACGCCGTTTCTATACTAACTTCCGTACGTGCGGTTATCACAGTTACCCATCCCATATTTCATCCTTTGGATTGGACTTCACGGACGAACCGTGAATAGTGTACAATGGAACGAAGTTAACCAGGAAACGATATCATTGAATATCGTATCAACCGCTATTTTTTTGTTTGTTCGTTCTTTACGAGGCTTGATTGGCCGTGTGCACACTACAACGCACGATGCTGGATAAAATCGCTGCAATTTAAGTGATCAACAAGAAGACGAACTGGTAGACTGCAAATTGTATGCGCATATACTCGGTTGGAAATGAAAAATTCGTAGCGTTTTGAAATTAAGATATTTATTAAATGGGTTTATTCAACAATGCGATAAGTTATCTCACAAGTGGCAAAAGGCGATGGAATAAATCTATGAATAAATATCGCCAGATGTACAACGAATAAATGCACGATGAATAAATGTTAAAGGGAAAGCGATGTTACGCGTTTCTGGTAATATTATTTTTCCTTCAGCGCGCATTGTTATGCACTTCGAGAGAATTGGATTTCTTGTTTTGCAGCAAAGATTCTTTGCAAATCGGGCGCCGGAACGTTTACCAGCGTGCTTCATTTTCCCGGGTGGTTTGATAATGCGTCATTTTCAAAGCCTTTTCCATTTCGCGTTTAATATTCAATTTACACGACAGGTTCTCGCCGCGCGTGCCCCGTTGCCGTGAATTTAAATTGAATTTGAAACGCGCCGCGCCGACGTAGGAGTCGCGCGCGCGGCCTGACGGGAACCGCGGTTCAAAACAATTCCATTATATATGGCATTATATCAAAAGACAAAAGCCGAACGCTTTGATCGCGACCGGGATTCGTCATCGTTGTTCGATAATGCAAAGATGGGGCTTTTCAAGGGTGAAAAACGTTAGGTAAAAGATAAATCTAGCGCGCTCGCTACCTGGCAGCTCCTACTTTTGCGTTTTCGAGCAACATTTTGCATTATTCGGTCCCACGATGCCTGTCGGAGAGGCGATCCGAGCGCGCGTGGCCGAAAACGTAAACAACGGCGCTGCTGTAGCTTCGGCCACGCGCGCTCAGATCGCCTCTCCGACAGGCATCATGCGACCGAATAATGCGAAATGTTGCTCGAAAACGCAAAAGTAGGACCTGCCTGGTAGCGAGCGCGCTAGATTTATCCTTATTCTAGCGCTTTTGACTACGGATAAGCCCCATCTCTGCATTATCGAGCCATAAATCCGCGCCTCCCGAACCCTTGCAAGCTTGTACGATCTAGCGTTGCGTGCGGCACACCATGGCACACGCACACGGCACGCACGAAAGCTGGACCTTAAGGTGGCCGGCAGATATTTTACGTCTTAAATAAGTAAGTAATCAATTAAAAATGCATACCACCGTGTTTGTACATGTCTTTGCTACGTCTGTATATGGCCTTTTTTCGATACGGACAATAAATCTCTCGAAATTAAGAGAATCTCTCAGCGGTAGCCATCTTGTGACGTCGTACTTGTTTCAGAATTCGAATCTTCTGCCGAATATTACAAATTATTCCACGATCAGGTAGAAATTCGCAATTTGGGGTTTATACAGATGCAGATTGGACTTTTAGGAAACACAATTGACCGCTTCTAAACTGCTCGTTGCAATATTGAAGCGACAGTTTGTCTAGATTTTGACCGTTGCATACGTATGCCGGCCCCCTTAATACCCCGACCGTGCGATCTCCTTTCGCGCGACCCCGCGCGCCGCGTTCTGTTTCGTTACTGGCGATCAAAGTAAACCGTGGACAAAACCCGGAGAGGAAATGAAGCTACGCCGAAGAACAAAAGCGGAAAACCAGGAGGGAATTTACTATGTGGAAGATGGGGGAAGGGCGAACGAATCCGGATGAGAAAAGTTCCGAGGAGATATGTCTGATGGTGGAGCGGCAACGAATTCGATTCGCGTAAACGTAACGTGGATCCGTCTAATTTCGCGATTGGTCCAAAGGGTAAATCACTTCCGCGACGTTTGTCGTATTCAGAGTCGCCAGGTCGAGGGAATTGACCCGAATCAAGGAGAGGAAGTGACCCTCTCCGTACCAGTACCGGATTAGTCACGTGACATGCACGACAGAGACGAAACGCGTCACGTGACCGGGCCGTGGCTGAACGTTTGTCCAGCGTCGCCAGATCAAGACTTTGTGCCCCCACTCTAACCTCTTCTTCCACCGCGCTACTACCCACGCTCTCGCCACGACCCGATCACGTGACACGTTCTGTCCTTGTCGTGCACACTCCGGGACTGGCAGAGTGGGGGTAACGTTTTCCCCTCGATTGCTCCATCCCTCGTGCTCCATCCCTTCATCGGGCGACGCTGTGTCTCTCGTATTCCTGGTGAAACGAGAACTATTACCACTACGTTCGGTACAGACTTTAGATCGGATCAGAAAATCGTCTGCATTAATTGCAAGACATAGGAACTAAATAGGAATTTATTTCTCTATCTGTCTAGTGCTTTTAAGTTGTAGAAAATGCATCAACACTCTTAGCCTTGTAATCTTTTTATTATTCGAAATAACGCCTGCCCTTTTGGTCTGAAAATGGGTACGGTGACTTTGCAATAGTATCGTACACATTCACGATAAGAAACTGCTACATTTGGTCTCTAGCTCAAGCGACAAAATCAAAGATGAGCGAAGAGTATTGCCTCAAGATCTTTCGCGCACCGAAATCGTAATTACGAAGAACGACCCCCCCCCCCCCCCCTGTACCTGGACAATCCATCCTGACGAGCATCCGCTGCCGTGAAGTTCGCGTTGCTCCGCGAAACCCTTTATTCCCGGCATCTCGAACCGTGAGCCTCCAGCGGGGCTAGAGCCCTTCGTGTAATTTGCGCGAGCCATTCAGCCTGTGGGCACGCGAGCAACTTCGTTGAGAGGCGTTATCTGGCAATCGTCATCCCATTATCACTGCCGGGCGTTATCACGTAGAACGCAACTATCATCGGCCACGGCTAACGGTAATCCATCCAACGATCTGGCGTGTGTGTTCATTGGCGCCCGGCCGTACGTGGGCCCTTCAGATAACGTCTGTCCCTTGAACAACAGATATAAGGGTAACCTTCAGCGTGGCCACTGCGCCAACCCTCCTGGAAGGGCTGTGGCCATCTAAGAATACGTCAAGTGTATGCGCACGCACACATGCACACCGATGCCGTCGAGGGGACACGCATCGGGAGGGACCTCCAGCGCGTATGTGTGTGCACGCTCGCGCGCGCGTGTGTACGTAGCATCGGAACGAGAAGAAACGGGGAAAGGTTGGAGTTGATTGGGTGTAAGCAAACAGGAGTTCCTGGCCAGGAAATCCACTAGGTCTGCCGGTGTGTCCAAGCATCATCCCACATGTCACGCGAACCTCGGTCCACCAACCTCACCCCCAATCCTCCACCATGTCGTTCTTCCACTTCTGTTTCCGGTTCCAATGCCATTGGGATTCCTTCCGCTACCTAGTACGTCCTCACATTTATACTCTCTCTACCGCCCCCCCCTCTCCCTCTTCAGGATGGCAATCTCCTTTTCCCGTTTTCCACCGCGGCGTCTCTCGCTTCGCCTCTTCACCTCGGTTTTGTTGTTTCTTTATTCTAGATTTTATTGGGAATATATTCGACTGGAAACGTCGCGTCGCTTTTCGGCGGCACTATACAGGGTGTTCGAGATAGGAGAAAATTTAAGGGGTGGTTCTCTGAGACAATATAAGACGAAAATGAAGAATAGAAAAATTGCGATTTCAGCTCCATTTCTTAGTTATTATCAATTTAAAATCCGCCTGAAATGCGGCAACCTGACCAACAGAGGTGTACGTTGCTTACGTCATGGAGTGTCGCAACAGTCACCTATCATAAGGAGTCCTCCCTCGCATCCAATGGTTAGGCTTTGACGTCATACACTTTAGCCAATAATTCGGCTAGAACGGAAAATGCTTGTCCAATGAGACGATCGGACGGTTTACATGCAAAATTGTTACCAGGTGATTTCTTGCGAGGCACGTGGAGTATCTGTGAATTGATAGGTAATTGTCGAGCGCCTCTGTGACGCACGCATCATTCATACACCTCTGTTGGCCGAGTTGCCGCATTTTAGGCGCACTTTTAATCGCTAACAACTACAAAATGGAGCCGAAATTACAATTTTTGTACTCTTCATTTTCGTCTTACATTGTCATGGAGAACCACCCCTTAAATTTTCTCCCACCTGTAGTCGAACACCCTGAAATTCTTAACGCGATTAGCGAATTTGTTAGTTTTGCTATCTACGTTTTTTAACGTAATTTTTAGCATCCCTTAACCCTCATGCGGCTTTTTTGGTAATTTCTGACCAATTAAGAATTGTTTTTCTTTCCTGTTGTCCGATTTTTGGTACGCATTTTAATATTTTCATTTTAAGAATAATAAGAAATTGTATTTTTTGGTCCTTTTTGGTATTCTGTCTATCTAATACAGTCTTAATAAATAAATAGGATAAAATATTACAAGAATTTTTAAATTTATAAACAGAGAAAGAAATTTCTAGTTGGTTCCGATTTAAAAAGAGACGAATAAAATTGGGAAAATTCGGTGAAGATTAACGCAAAAACAGTCGCAGCAACGTTAAAGAATCTTCCTTCGTTGCTACTCCTATTTCCCCGAATGTTTTCCTTCTATTCGCCTTTTAATTGTTTTCGGAAGACGAAGATGAAAGGTAAACGCGGGAAGATTGGCGGCGACATGTTTCCGCGAAATTAAAATTTCACGAAACGATGTAAATTAAACAAGCCTGTTTGCCCAGCCGTCTGTTTGTCCGGCGAATGAACGAAAATATCACGGTTTTTCGAACGGCCGGTATCGGACGAATTAAAAGCAATCATCTTCGTCGATTATAGCGCGACAGTTCGAATTAGCAATTACGATTTGACGTACAATTCATAAAATCAGTCGTTCCCGGGCTCGAACGTGCACGCCGGTCGATGCATAGCAGCGAGCAAATGATCGTACGATTCTATTGCGCCGTGTTTACTTCCTGCGAAATAGTGCAAACTCAAAATCGTGCGCGAATGTAGTGATGTATAACTCATGGTGGTTTAATTTTCCGGTTACGGAACACCTGCTGCGAACTTTAAACGCGGAGCACCTGTTTATCTGATAATTTCGTGAAATTGTTCCAATTAATTTTAACGCTCCGCGGAAGTTTAAATGTTTGTTATAAGCCGAATTTGCAGGTTATCACACGTTTATGTCCTTGTAATTACGAAGCTTAGGTCGGAATAGCTTTCACCTGTAACGACGCCGTTCCTTACTTCCGGCGTTCGGCTTGCACGCCATTGTAACGTGCCTCGAAAAATTTGCAAATTGACTGCGGAACTGGTAATACTCCAAATTATTTGGTAGCCATTTCACCGAGCGACTCTGCGAGCATGAACATTTAGGCACATTTTGACGCGACGTAACAGAAAGTGTTTCCATGATCAACGTAAATATAATATATATATATATCTGCCAAAAATGTTAAATACATTTTACCAAAAGAAGTATGATTTTTAAAAATCATCTGCTCGGTTACGATTTGTTGATCGTTACTGCGGAATAATTTTGTCTCTCGCAATTTTCTGTATAATGTGAATTATAATTAATTAACACGATTCCGCATACCAATGACGAAGTTATTTGCTAATGAATTAGAATTATTTCCATATACCGTAATGCAAATTTTGAAATATCTGTTTGCCTCGCCGAGCTTGGCAATCAAACAATACGGCAATGGCGACGCCGGCCGTTAATCACTTAGGGCAACACGAATGTGCTTCCCCGCTCTCCTATTAACAAACAAAATTAGTTAATAATATAGTCTCTCTGGAAATCGGATAACTTACGCGCCGACTCGAAATTTATGCGTGCCAGCACTGACAGATATAGCTGTTGATCAGCTCTGATATTTTTGATCGATCTCTGCAACTCATTGTTGAGTAACATAGAATTTTTCCACGGGCAGAAATAATTTAATATTCGGTGAACCAGCTATTGTAATAAAAATAAGTAGCTGTAACTTCAAACGGTAAGAACATTAAACGAGTTTAAGAATATTATAATCTTGTTTTTAACCTATTAAACATATTAAGAAAGGAAAAGAATTTTTAGTTCACTTTAGTTTGCTGTAATTCGAATGGCAAATTTTTATTTTACATAAAGATTCGCAATCTACCAATGGATCTTTGTTGCATTCACATTTTCATACTTCGAATACTGATACAATTTTTCCCATAATAATTTAATTTTAAAATAGGTTAATTAGGATTAAATACTATGCTTTCAAAGTCGATTTAACAGTTCTCTAATTTTTCAACATGTCATATGTGACGTTTATAAAAATGCTCCTATTTTGACTCTTCTAATAAAAATTGCTTAAGCAACACGATGAAAAATGTACAGTAAAGTCTTGATCTAAGCCGAACAGAGCTACGCGATCTAAGTCCAAGGTCAAGAAGTTTTATCTGCCTCGGTCCCAGAATAGTGTAAAGTGTACACACGCCGCTTAGTTCAACACTACAATGATTTAACAATGACGGTATGGAACCACTACTAATCCAATTACAAAACTTCGTTATTTTTCATTATTTGTTTATGAGACTTTCACCGACTTATTCGTCGCATTTTTCTGATTAAACTGACACTAAACACGATATAATTTGAATCATTGTCTACGTTCTGCGTGGTCGACGCGGTCACAAGAAAATGGTAGCCCTACACGATCTATGTCACAGCACGGACCCGAGGATTGGACTTAGATCAAGACTTTACTGTACATGATCAACATGTGACACATGGTGTGTGCAAATGGCGCGTTCTTAACCTTTCACAACTTTATCATTATACAGGAGAACAATGGCGTCTGACTATTAAAGAGAACAACAGCAAGCTCATTAGTTTCGGCGAGAATTTTGCATGGTTCGCTTTCCCATTTCATGGAAATAAAGTCGTGGCGAATTAGGTCGGTGTTCTTTGAACAAGCGGCCCGCCTATTTTCACGCATGTTTTACGACGCGACTCGCGTTGTCTTTAATAATGCGAGAATTATCTTCTTTTTTGTTTGCCCGCCGTTTGTTTTTTCCTTCGCTCCGAACAAAGGAAGACAAAGTTCGTCCGTTTATACTTATGAACGTTTAATGTCGCGCTCGTAATAAGATAGGTGGTCACAGTATAATCCTTTTTTCTCTGCGATTATAACCGGTGCTCATAGAAGTAATTAGAACATAGTGGCACTACGTGCTGCATGCTTATTCTGTCTCGAATTTGATGATAAATTGGTTCGATAAAAATGTTGTAACCAGAAAAATGCATGCAACATAGTTTCTCTACCTTACCCTGAGACATGCATAATTAACGGCACTTTGTTAATATCATTATTCGTTCTTTACTAAATTAACGTATGTAAAATTGTTGATAAATATGTAAAATTATCTAATAACACGGACAGTAATCGACTATTTATTTCCTATTAGCTCATTAACATCGTGGTCCTACGAATAACGAAACACGTGTTTCGTTTTCATTATTCCCACAGGTACCTAATTAATAGAAGCAAATGCAGGGTAAATTAATTATGAACAGTCTGTTTGTAAATGAACTACACCTACAGTTTTCTAAAAACAGAACAAAACAATAGGCCATTGTATTCCTAAATATAGTATTCTGAGATTAATGAAGCCTTTGAAGATGTATTCTCATTCCTGACCTATTTTGAAGGTGTATTACGAAATTTCATTTAATTACAAATAATCTTGGCGTTCGTTTCGAAAGTTTCAATGAATAAATTCAATCAATAAATTTAAAGAATGTCGAGTGAAATCAAATTTTCTCCTAAATTAAATTGTTCAATTTTTTGGTTTTAGCGAATTAGAAAAAGAGCTTTCAGTAAAGAATATTTTTGGGAGGCTGTTACTCAGGCGTCTGCGAAGATTTCGAAGCGAAATAATTCCAGCAAATTGTAGAACGTATGCAGCTTCACCGAAGGCAATTGTTCAAAGGAGAGATTCATGGATTTGTTCGTGAAAAATTCTGGGAGATCTTTTCGAACGATTAACTAGGCACGAACCCTTAACGTGATCTTGAATTATTAGTCGCAGCTTCGTTCCGAGTGCACGCTACACGGGCAAGTGTTAATTTCCTCCATTTCGCATTTGTATTCCGCTTGTCCTCCGATTATTGATGGGGCTTTCGTGCGTGAAAAAGGTGTGTAGCGCAATTTTGCCGTTAAATAGCGGCGGAGAATGAGAAATTTCGGGCAACATTTCACGGGTACCATTCCGAACACGTTTTGCGTCTGGGGTGCAGTTGCTTCCGAGCACGGGGGATCATTTCTTACGTGGCAAACAAAGAAGAACGAAGTAACTGGGTCGTTTCGGCGAGGCGCGATTGTTCAACGTCGCCCGCTGCGCTTAAGAATGCGGTTTTGTATTTATCGTAATGCACTTTTCATTCACTTTCTACTGACCTCCTTAAAATCCTCTTCGGAACCCGACAGCTCCGCGAACGCCGGTTAATGTGGCTTTTTACCCTCACTTTCGGAATTTCGCGAGCCTGTTACTCACACATCCCTTCAGATTTTTACTGCGAAACAACTGCTGTTGCGCAGACATTTTTTCACAAGATTTTGCAAGAAAGAAATTTCTGCTGCCCAGCTGCGTCGTTCAAGATTTAACAGTAAAAGAATTCCTGTTTCTTACAAATTTTTCAACATATTTACTGCGAAACAACTGCTGTTACGCAGACATTTTTTCGCAAGATTTTGCAAGAAACAAATTTCTGCTGACCAGCTGCATCGTTCAAGATTTTACGGTAAAAGACTTCCTGTTTCTTACAAAATTTTCAACATATTTACTGTGAAACAGCTGTTGTTACGCAGACATTTTTTCGCAAGATTTTGCAAGAACAAAAATTTCTGCTGCCCAGCTGCATTGTTCAAGATTTTACAGTAAAAGAATTCTCGTTTCTTACCCATTTTTCAAGACTTTTACTGCGAAACAACTACTGTTACGCAGACATTTTTCTCAAGATTTTGCAAGAAACAAATTTCTGCTGCCCAGCTGCGTCGTTCAAGATTTTACAGTAAAAGAATTCCTGTTTCTCACCCATTTTTCAAGATTTTTACTGAAAAACAACTACTGTTACGCAGACATTTTTTCGCAAGATTTTGCAAGAACAAAAATTTCTGCTGCCCAGCTGCATCGTTCAAGATTTTACAGTAAAAGAATTCCTGTTTCTTACCCATTTTTCAAGATTTTTACTGCGAAACGACTGCTGTTACGCAGACATTTTTTCACAAAGATTTTGCAAGAAAGAAATTTCTGCTGCCCAGCTGCGTCGTTCAAGATTTTACAGTAAAAGAATTCCTGTTTCTTACCCATTTTTCAAGATTTTTACAGCGAAACAAATACTGTTAAACAGACATTTTTTCACAAAGATTTTGCAAGAAACAAATTTCTGCAGCTCCGCTGCATCGTTCAAGATTTTACAGTAAACGAATTCCTGTTTCTTACCCGTTTCTCAAGATTTTTACTGCGAAACAACTGCTGTTGCTGGAGCATTCTTTAAAATGCAATGAAAAAATTGCTGTCACTCATCGAAATTTCGTGACAAACAACAGTATTGTTACCCAAGCATTTTCCAAAAATATTGAGGTCGAAAGATTGTTACGAGTAGTACAACATACGTAGGGCACTCGTTTCAGAAAGAAAGTTCGTCGAAGTTCTCGAAAAAGATAAGGACCATGTTCGAGAGGTTACCCAGCTTATCTTAAAAGAATTAAATCTTGCTGCACGAACGTTGCAGTTCAAACGCTATCGCTTCCTTCTTTCGAGCTTCTTTCTGAGGACTATTTGAATACTTTCGCACGTTCTTCTTCCGGTGATTTTTTATCGCGAGGACCATACACCAATCTCGGAGCTTACGTTAGCGAAAGCTCCGCGAGCGACTGGCAAAGTAAATTCTCCTCGAGTAGACTAAAGACGGTCGTAATTCGTTCAACGACGGGCGTCCCGCGACACGAATCGAGCGAGACATTATTTCTGCGAGTGTCGAGGACTCCTATTTTTCTGAGAAAACACCTCTAAACAAAGAAACAGGACACAAAAAATTGTTTAAGCGCACACCCTTACAGCCGAGTATCGGCAGAGTCAAAAAAAGGTCGCGATACCGATGAAACGGGGAGGAAAACGTTCTGCATAAAACGTCCAGTTTGGCGGAAGGGAAGAAAGGGGGGAAAAAGTCCGCGGTAACGAAGTTTTGCGAATCGAGTGGAGGCGGTGGTGGTGGTGGTGGGGAGGGGGCGGCGCGGATTCAAACATTTTCGTTGGCGTTTTCGGTCGTTCTTTTTTTTCCCGAGCGAGCGATGTTCAATTTTTATTTTTTCGCCGGGATAACTCCCAGCGAAATCCTCGAACGTGTTGTTACATCTGGCTAACCAGAGTTATTGTGTATCCCCGCGTGAAGTAATATAACCGACGCGGCCGGTCCGTCCGACGGGAAAACGTCAGGCTGACCGGTAAAGATTGAAATTTAAGCCGCTTCCTATGGATCCCATGTTCAATTACACATGCTTATACGCGTGAAGCGCTTTTTGACGCGGTGATGTAAAAATGCGCTTGTTAAAAAAAGAGAGAGAGAGAGAAAGCGACAGAGAAATAGGGGACGGATAGAGCGGGCAAGAGAGTACGTGGCGGGGAAAGAGAAGAGTAGAATAGGAGATGGAGAGAGAGAGAGAGAGAGAAAGAGAGAGGGAAGTATAGAACAGGGTGAAAACGTTGGAATGGAGGCTGCGTACCGGATTGCGAGCTTTTGTAGCGGGCACACAGAGCACGACACATTGTGAAACGGATTGGCTGGTCGGATCTGTCACGCGGTATCTCGACTGACAAGAAAGACGAAACAACCAATAAACTGTTCCCTGAACCTTTTGTCGTGTACCGGCGGTCGCGTAATGTTGCTATTCGAATTGAAAATACCTCGTCAGCGCGTTCGAATTGTTACGGACGACTGTTCTTGATCATCGCGCGAAACACGTGCCTGCGAAGTTCTTTGATGACCTGCGACCGGATACCTGAACCGGCTAACCGATACTCTTCGGTGATTGATCCCCTGTCGCGTAATTAAAAGTACAACGACTGAAATTAACGCTGTATCGACTCTAGATTTAGCTGACATTATCATTGTGGGCCGAAACCTTGGTTTGTAAACCCGAGGCTCCCTAGAGAATTCATTTGCTGGGTTAATAGACTCCGATCTGGACACTTTCAGCTAAGGGCTTCCCTTTTTAACACATTGTTGACAGGGAACGTCATATTACGTCTTTCGATAACCTAATGTAATCGAAGAAGTATTATACCTTCAAATTGTGGTTACTGTTTACCATTTGTCTTCGTTAAATTTACAATTCGAACTGTAAATATATTATTGAGAAACTCTCAGATTATAAGCGAACGCGGTAAGATCAAGTTGTTTTACATTTTTCCAGTCAGGACGCGACGTATAAATCGTTATTCTTAAATTTTTAGAAATGGCCCGTTGCGAACTTTTTGAAG
>CM052131.1:2682996-2698112 GCA_028454255.1 Halictus ligatus
GTCCTGAATTGCATAAATTGTGTTTCTGAAGTGTTGTAAAGATATATGAAGTGAATTGAGTATTGTTTTTTCAATTTGAAGCATTTTAAATTACGTCGAATGGACTTGAGCTCTTTCAAATTTTATAACGAATCTGGTTGTTAACTTTGAAAGTGGTTTAACTCCATTTTTGGTAAGAAAACACATATTATGCACTTAATAATTGCTATTATTTTAATAGGAACTGTAAATTCAACTCTTCTAGATACACTCAAGCAGTATGACACATTGGTATCCTATACGTATATTTTTAATTTTATTGAAACACAAACCCTTAAATATCTTAATTTAAGTATAAGTGGGGCCACTTTCAAAATAAACGGCTCAATTATATTTTTCGAAGTAACTGTCGGACATATGGGATTAGACCTCTTTGAGGGTGTAAACAGGTTAATCTTGAAGTGATTTTTCTCAAACTGAACCGTTTTTGGTTGAACCCGTAACTGATTGGTCCAGATTTGATGTGATCACTGCTATTTTTACTGTCTTCTACTTCGTAGATCCAAATCGCACTCGTCAACGTTGAAGTCTAGTTAAAAAATTGTGTGTGTACGACTGACGTCACATTTAACGGGTTAAGACATCGGAAATAAAATTCCGTTTTATTACTGTCGATGCGTAGCTATTGGAGAATACTACCCCTACCAGCAAATATACGATCAAAATCGGGAATTATTGAACGAATTATTTGAGCGAATATTAAATATGAATACTAATATAGCGTATTCGACAAATACGCTGCCAGGGGCTATATTTTACGAAAATTATGAATAAAAAGTTGAATTCCTCGGCTTTTTACCAAATATAAAATAATGAACTGTCCAGCTCTATCAGAAAATTATAACACAATTCAAATAGCATAAATACATAATCGATTTCCTCTCAGTATATGTTTGAGAACAACACAACAGCGTTCTGGAATTATTATAATATTTTCAATGTTTCACGTTTCACTCGCTCATTTTGTTATACGTACATGAAGATAACAGTATTATCAATAGACGGCGGATTCTTTTCAATTCTGACAAAAATGCAAAACAGTGAAAGCATTCAAAAAATTTATAAATTGTTCAGTTGTTTCCAACTGAACAAAATCCTGGCCTTAAAACTTCGATTTTTGGCATTTTCTGATTTTGGGACTATTCGGGATTAAGGACATTTTGGGACTATATAATAAAATGTTAAAAATTTCTGGGTTGCCAAGGTGAAGTTTCAGCCAGACAATTTCGATTTTGCACGAAAATCCGCAGTCTGTCCAACAGTAAGAAACTTACTTCACAATTTCTTCGCGAGGGGCCAAATTACGAAAATTTTTAGGAGGTTTGGTATATTTATGGTACGCGCTGTATCATTTTGTTATCCGTACGACATCCATTGTCGGTGATCAGCCAATAGAACGGCCGCACACGAACGTACCAGCCGCGAACTTCAACTTCGGCACAGTTTCCTCTTATCCGCCCTCTTTTTTCTTTCCTCTAGCGACCACCCCCTCCTCGTTCTCATCCCCGACCCCATCTACTTTCGACCTTCTCGGCGCGAAAGCCTCCCCGTAACGAGAGAAGGAGGAACAAACAAAACAAAGGGCGAAACGAAAAAAACGAAAACAAGCGGAAAGAAAAGACAGACAGAGAGAACAGCTTGCGGAATAGCCGACGATAGCTTGCGAGGACGTCTTGCATATTGTTCCCCTCCTTGTACGGCGACACGACTACCCCTACCGCTACCCCCTTCTGTTGACCGACTCGCAGGCGTGTCAGGCTCGTGCGGTTGCAGAGTATTTCCGGTTTCTTCCGGATATGGAAGTAGTAGTGCAGTTTCGATACCTCTCGCGGTATCCATTCTCTTCTTGGCAATTGTCGAACCGGCCCTGAACAGCTCAGACTTCCGACTACTCTGTACAATTCAATTCCATTCCTGTTTTCTATCAGCAAATTGAGACGAAAGTCGAAACTCTTAGGTTAAGCAAAATATTGCATCGCTTCGACGAGAAATTCAGAAATTTTTCTGCTGCTCAGTATGCACGATAAGAAATTATAAGATAAGATATCGAATTTTAATCTCCTGTCAAATCAGATTCCATCAATTGGACAATTCGAGTTTTTTTAAATGTATGAACATTGTAATCCTATTAACATTCGACTATGTTAGATGAGTTTTGTTCCAATGCAGTAAAATTATGTTTATTGTACAATGTAATCGTTTGAATATACTCATATATTGAAAAACAAAACAATTAATCAATTTAAAAGTATATTGTACAACTTCGTCTGGATAAATTTGTCCGTCTTGAGTGTTTAATTATTGCAATCCCATTGTATTTGAATTTATATTTCATTCGTAAATAATTCACGTGCATAAACTTTACATTCGATTAGTAAGAATTTATAAAATGCCTTTTTCGTGAACGCATCAGGAATTAAAAAGTCTAGAAAAAGAATAAATAATATATTCAATGAATACGTATCGAAAGGAAGATTGTTTGACTGTAATGAATTTGTTGTCTGATAGAATGCGCTACTTCCATATTAATGAACACATTGACACAGTAGGAGTTTCGGGGTGAAGGGGCCGTAACAAACGTTCTACTTCTACTTCCTATTCTTCTTCCTACTTCATCGTAGTATGCCTGAGATTCTATGACACGTATTTACGAAGCAGCCTGATCCTAGTCGTACATCTACATAATTATTTGTGACGCCAATGAATTAGTTAGCATAGAATCATACGTTTTTAGTGATCGCGAGACGCGAGTACGAACAGGCCTACTAATTGCTGCTGGGTTCAATTACCGAAGTGGCATGTGCTTTCCGTTAGGTTGCTTTATAGTAGTCCCACGATTATTCGACGACAAGAAGTATCTGTTATACCTATAGAATATGTTACCTTCGCTATTTGCATCTTCTTTCCTTCAATAATAGTCCAATAATAACCATTAATATTTCAAACGTTCAAAAATTGTTTAAATCATTCCAACAACCACCGAGTGCAATCTTCATATTAACCTCTTCTCGTTAATTATCATAATTGGCTATTGAATCGCCATAAAAGTGGATAAAGATTTAAGGTATGTTGAAATTTAATTTTTCCGAAAAGAAAATGTATGTAATAAAAATTAATAATTAAATTACTTTTAAAACTACACTTAAATAAAACGAAATAATTTAGAATGAAACAAAATAATTACTAAAGTTCTGTCGCAAAAAATACATACTTAAACAGCATCACCAACAACAATGTACCAACAATGAAACAACCTGTATATTCTAATGGAACTATCGCGCAAATGATTCGTTTAATTGGTGAAGCGTATTTGTTTAATTAACTGTTAGCATTCGCGGGTCACGTCGAAAGTTGTCGATACAGGCAATTTGTCAGTTATCACGTGCTAGGAGTGTTCATTGAAAAAAAGAGGAATACTCCAGAGAAATCAGGGCGGTGTTTCCACCACAGATGTAGTTTCGTAGGGGGGGGGGGGCGGTTGTTAAAAATCAAATTCTATCCGGGTTCGACATAGCACCGCATTGATCATATTTTTTAACAGAGTTTTGGCATCCACGATGAAGATTGAAAATTCGGCACATGGTTCATTGGCTTCTTAGATTTAATCAGGCAATTAAAACGATTAAAACAGAGAAACACATTTCCATCTAGCTTCCATTTATTACGGTTCCCTTGGAAGATTTTCTTATTTTGCATAAAAATCCGCAGTCTAATTATGACTGCCTGAAGTAGAAAGAAGTTGTGAAAACTGTTCGGAACTGCAACGAAATGCAAAAAGAATTCTCGCGAAAGTGAAAAGACCCCCAACGGGGTGGGATAGCGATCATAGAATGTAAAGACTTCGGCGTCTAGTTTCTCGGGGTACACTTAATTATTTCGTCTAAACAGTAAGTTTTCATAACTCGGAACTCGGGGAAATATATTTGACGGTTTTACGATCCCACTTGTTGAACGGATTTCTTGCTGCTGGAAAGAGTCGGCGGCGGGGAATATTTCTTTCCGCGCAGATTCTGTCGAAACTTGCCCTGTAGATTTTAATTAAGCCCCGAGACCTTAAAGTTTCTAACGTGGGAAATAAACGATTCTTCCGGCCAATGGGCGCCGCTATACGGATTTCCATTTTCCACTCGACCAAAACGATTCGCCCCGGCGAGTTATAATCATTTACACCCCTCGCGCGGCGAGAAACGTTCTTGCACAGCGACTCCATAAAACGGAATTATTAAATTCCTTGTTTCGCACACTTTATTATGGAGCCATTGTCAACGGGACGGACAATTAATCGTGGAACAAGAACGATGAACTTTTTGTGTACACCGAGGCTCCCACGGGGTGGGTGTCCGACATGAAACGGGACTGAAGTATGGTCAAATTATTGAAGACGTTGGACGTTCTTGTAAGGATATTGAATCGCTCCTTATCTGTATTTTATTTGTCAAACATCTCTCATTCTGACAATGTGGATCGTAAATATGAAAGTATACTGTCAACAACTGTCTAACTGTCGATCTTTCTGATAAAGAAAAATTTTAGTCTATTCTAATAAACAGGAATTAAATAAAAATCTAAATCCACTCATTTTTCTCATAAATTCGCAGTCGAGTGACTATTTCAAGACGTGCTTCGAAGGGAGAAAGATAATAAAAATAATTTGATCTTGCAATTCACTTCACCGGCGCTATAACGCGACTACTCAGTCTCACACTCGCTATGTCAGAGCTCCACTCAGACTCATTCATATTTATTTTGATTATCCTCTGACGAGTAGGTCGACGCGGCGCGGCGCGGCGCGCACAGATAAAATTGATCCAAAGGCGGGCCCGGAGGAGAGACAATGATAAAATATGTTTCGTAAATGCATGCATAATTTCAGTTATCGCGTGTTCCTCCGGCAAAAATCAGCATTCTTTCTGTTCCCGCGGCGCGTCTAACTCGCGCGGTATTTGACTTGCTGATTCGTATACGACAAATTATCATTTTCATTTTCATTCTCATGATCAAGAGACCCGGTAAAGTCTTGCGCGAAATGTATGCGCATATATACGAGGCGTAAACATGCCGAGTATCTTTGCCCTTTACGAATACGGCGAATGACAAATCACTACGACTTAATCATCTGATGTCGCTCGAGCCGCGATACAAAAAATATATATATATTTACAACAAACTGTTCAAAACAAATGCGAGACAAACGCGAAAAATATTTCATCGGAAGAATTCCTCGGATTTTCTGCGATAGTCGATTTCGGCTGCTGCTCGTTCGGCGACCACGCGTTCGTATTACAATTAGTAGAAATAATTAGCAGTGGTCAGACGCGTTATTCGAGTCTTATTCGATTACAGGCGTCCCGATATCGACGGTATAATACTTTCGATAACGAGGACCCGCGTAATTATCGTCCACTAATTGCGTTTTATATGTTTCACTGACAATCTGAACGAGAGGTCCGTTCTCTTCTTCTATAATAAATAGTTTTTGTAACTGGATTTTTGTGAAACTTCTATTAAAAATCACGCGAATTAAGTATTTGAAGTAGAGTTTAGTGTAACGATGAATGCTCTTTGATTATCATACTATTACGGCTAGAATGAAGAAAGAGTTTGTTATTTATCCTAGCCAGTGATCCTTGTAGATTCATTTTTTAAATTTAATATTTGCATCATCGAAGAGACAAGAATTGGCCGAACAATAAACAGAAAATCGCATGCAGGATCTTTTAATTTGAAAAGAGAAGAAATATAATTTTTGGATATTCGTAATTCGTTACGATTTGCGAGGATTTGACACAACAAATTACATTAACTCCATCGACTTCGTTCATTTAATTTCGAGCTCAATTCGCCCCGTTTCACAATCGTAAATACTGTTCAACACACACACACACACACACACACAACGAATTATAATCAGAATAAATACGAGGAAAAATCATTTCTATATTCAGAAATTTAATATATTAGTATAACATTAATTCGTTTTTATGTACATAAAATACAGCCATGCGTTCGTTGTAATGATAAATGACGGCGATAGAAATCAATAAATTTGTAAAAGTTCGTCAAAAAACTGTATATTGCTACGCGAAGTGTTGCAATTTAAATGTAAATGTTAATAGTCTCGGCATTTGATAACCTCATAACTCGGGTTGTTAAGACAGTCCATTATGCGGTGGTTACCAGACAGTATCAATCAAAAGTTCATAAAAAATTTCTTCATGTCGAATATGGAGTACATATCGGAATTTGCTCGTATAAACCAAAAGTTATTAATTAAAATCCGTTAGTACAGTCTGTGGCAGCTCGTTAGCAATGGAAAAAGGATTAAAAGTTTAATCAATAAAACTGACAGTAAAGATAACGATCGGTTACGCGTGCGTCAAAGAACGGTATTCAATGAAACATATTTCTACTTAATTAAGACGAAGATGACGTTTTTATACCACTGTCATTTATTAACCATTGCAAATCACGATGATGATGACTCGGGAGTTGTTCAAATTCAAAATATGAAACGCTCTTTCAATTTCTAATTTTTTTAATTAAAAAATTGACATATTCCAAATCCAGCAGTAGATCAGTGAAATATTTCAATTAATAAATTCAGTAATACATGTATTACAACTTTCGATAGCATTTATTATAAGATCAAATATTTTTGTTGGTAAATAAGAAGAATTTGATATTTCTATTTTTAGTTGGTGTTCTCATTTTCACACGGTATAATTCTCTAGGATTAACAGATTATAACAACATGACGAAACCACGTAAATATCTCCCAATCAAATCGAACATTATATTCGCAAATAACATTTGTCCACAACTAAATGATTCAATGAAATATCAATATATTAATGAATCCTCGAATGGCTGATGGTCAGTAACGGAAGCCACAGGTGAATTGGTCATTTCAGATTATGGCAGAAATTCTATTGCAAACAACTCTTCAGAACAAACTCTTCAGAACAACAAAGTTTTTCACATACTATAATAACTACAATTTCACAAATTACAAAGTTTTCTGTAGGAAGATTAATTCTTTGTTTGGAGTTAATACCGTACACACGAATTTCCCAGGAGCTTGACGGCGAGGGAAACGTCCAGTTGTTTTTTAAAATTTTCTATGCCAATCATAGATCATTTATCTAAGTGACGGTGGTTGCCTGAAACGAAACTCGAAACTTCCGTTGCACAATACACCAACAGAATCTATTTTGCTGAATCGAAGAACGCGAAACACCTTTCGCCACGCTGCCATTTTGGTCCACTGATCAAAAGTTCGATTCAACAAGACACGTTTCAACGTCTCCATATTTTTCGTACGACATTGAAATTATTGCTCGTTTCTTAATAACGAACTCGTTACTGTGAAACATAAACTGCGAATTTTTGTGCAAGATAAAAATTTTCTACATTAATTTCAACCTACAGTCGCTACACACACACAGTAATTTCTTTGATTAACAATCATAATAAGCTGGAAATAATACAACAGTATTTTTAAATTCATTAAATAATATTACTGGTTTGCATCCACTCATTTTCGTTCAAGCATATTGCACATCATGTTTTTACTAATATTTTATCGGACGAATTAAATTGACGAGATAAAACCTGTTTTCTACAAGGGAATAAATATATCGTAAAATACCATGAAAAATAATACCATCAAAATTAGTTCAACGAATGTCAGTGCTTTTTTAAACAATTCTAAACCTCGGGTTGTATTATTAACATTTGGTTAAACGAACTAAACAACTAAACAACTACCTTTTCGATAAGGAAAGAGGATGCATCGCGAAGTTATGATACACAATAAAATACCAGTAAAAGGTCACCAAAATTATTCCATCGACTGTAACAATTTCGATAAACGAAAAATGAACAGTGACGAAAGTGTATGATTTTTTAACCAACAAAATTTAATTATATCATTGTTTGATGTATAAACAAACAACGTAAGTATAATCAAAGATACCCTGACTACGCTGATACACAAAGATTAAATGCATCGATTAAATAAGCAAAAAGAAATCCAAACAAAAATCAATTCAACAGTTCCTGCCGTCAAAATTATTTGAAGAAACAGGCAAAACAATCAAACATTTTTTGTCATGAATTTTTTTGAAGGAACAGGTAAAAAAGAAATCCGCAACAATAAGCAATCCAATATTTCCTGTCATGACATTTTTTGAAGGCACAGGTAAAACAGAAATCCACAACAATAAACAGTCCAACATTTGCTGTCCTAAAATTTTTTGAAGGAACGGGTAAAAAAGAAATCCGCAACAATAAGTAATCCAATATTTCCTGTCATGACATTTTTTGAAGGAACAGGTAAAACAGAATTCCACAACAATAAACAGTCCAACATTTGCTGTCCTAAAATTTTTTGAACGAACAGGTAAAAAAGAAATCCACAAGAATAAGCAATCCAACACTTCCTGTGATGAAATTTTTTCAAGGAACAGGTAAAACAGAAATCCACAACAATAAACAGTCCAACATTTGCTGTCCTAAAATTTTTTGAACGAACAGGTAAAACAGAAATCCACAAGAATAAGCAATCCAACACTTCCTGTGATGAAATTTTTTGAAGGAACAGGTAAAACAGAACTCCGCAACGAAAAGCAATCCAACATTTCCTATCATGACATTTTTTGAAGGAACAGGTAAAAAAGAAATGCAACAGGCGATTCTCCATTCTGTCGCAGAAAAGGGCTCGAGAAATGTCTGAGCAAATTCCATTTGAATGATCGTATTATTAAGGAGACAGGAGTTTCTCGCTAACTAATTCAAAAAGGGACTCGCGAAATAATCTCATAAATCGTCGGGAGCAACGTTTCGTTTAAGAGCGTAGGGGGCGAGTGGGGGTGGGTTGCGGGGTAGGTTGGGTGCTGCGAAAAGAAAATGGAAAAAAGAGCATATTGCTGAGAGATTACCCCAGGAGTTTCTTCCGCGTCAAGTTCCCGGGGTACAGTTCCGTGTTCCCGTATTTTTCGCAGGTGCGACTCGGATAATCCATTACGCACCGTTTTGGAAGTCTCTTTAAATATTCTTCCCTCGTGGGCTCGGCCGCGGCGCCCAGCAAGACGAGTAACTTAAATAAGCGTACTCGAAAAGCTTAATCTTGCCATTCATGGGCCGATGAATACCCTGCAATAAACGCGTTTCTCCCGGCGACATTCCACGGCAGTTAGAAATACAAGTTCCGCGACAGCAATTTCGCTTTTCCGCGGGAACTCTTGATCGTCGGTTTCCATCGCATTGTCGCCGTTCTCACCGGCCAACAATGAGACGTCACGATTTATTTTTCACCCCCCCCCCCCCCCCCCCCCGGTCGTTCGAGCCCCGGGGAAAAATTGAAAGTGCCTCTTAGACGAAGCTTTTAATCAACGTACCGTGAATTAAAGACCCGTTGAATATTCCCCACCGACACATTTTCTGTTGCGAAAAATGGATTCTCCGTCTCGGCGATCAATTAACCTTTTCAGCGAAATTCGTTCGTTCGAGGATCGTTCCCGTGCGACAATTCCGAAATGTATGCTCTTGAAATTTTACGGTCGTATTCGAACGCAATTATAGCTTGCACTGCGACGATCGAACTCGAATGCATACGTCTTCGGCACATGCGTCAGCTATGATCAGTGACACAATCGAAATATATTTCTTTCAAGTTTTTAAACAACGTCGGAAGAATCGAAGCTTTTGGGATTTTCAATATGGTGCTTTCTTTGTGGTGTCGACTTTAGGAAGAGGCATAGTAAAAGACATACTTGGAAAGAGGCTAATAAGAATTAATGGATTTTGTTTAATCAGGCCACAAGTGACTAAATAATATAATAAGTCGTACAAACACATTCTTATTCCACAATTCGATTGCTCATTCGTATTTACGATTTATACTTCGCAGACGACCGCGTTATATTTCCATTTCTTTTCTCCCATTCTTCTCGCGTTAATAATCCCATTGAATTTAAACATTCGTTATTGACATTCACAAATTAGATCTCACATTTCGTTCCATATAAAATTTCTTCAAACGAGCTCCCCAGTTTGCCGATCGAGAAGTACAGTAAAGTCTTGATCTAAGCCGAACGGAGCTGCACGATTATGTCGGTTCGCGTATCCCCTCCACTCTGAGCCATAACCCGCAAGAAGGTCGAGCTGTATAAAGCGTAAACATGCCGCGAAATCCGATACCGTGTCGGGTATATCTGTGTGAACCACTACAAGTCCAATTTTTTTAAAAACTTCTTTATTTTTCGTTAGTTTTTAATAGGCTTTCACCAACTTATTCGTAGCATTTTTGTAACTAATATGACACTAAACACTATATAATTTGAACTGTATTTAATGGTTTTGTTAAAACAAAAAAATAGTAGCCCTACACGATCTGTGTCACAGCACGGACCCGAGGACGGGCTTAGATCAAGACGTTACTGTAATAGAGTTTTATTATCCACGAAGAAGGTTGAAAATCCGGCACATGGCTTGTTGGCTTCGTAGATTTAAGCTTCGACGCTTAAATGCCGCAGAAACGGAAGAGAATGACACTTTGCCGATGAAATTGCTCGATCATAAATAACGTCGAGCATTAGAGTCCAGCTAATATCCAGTGGTTTAATCACGACGAGAGACTTGCAATTTTACTGGAACATTCATCAATTTTTATATGCTTCGGAAATAATATTTGTAATAAGTCATTAATTCTATAAGTCTCAAATATAAAGATTGTCCTATACCCATAACTTGAAGCTGTATAATTAGGATTTCATTAAACGTCTAAACTCCTTCGTTGTTTAACCCTGTGGAAGTCGCGGTTTAATAACATTTTTTATTGCACAAATCTTGGTAACTGTTACGAATAAAAATTAACATAAAATCATCCTTACAATCATATTTCTTTTTAATCACTTTATGTAAAATACGTAAAATCTTTTTGCAGAGCTTATAATCACATTATTCCACTGAACGCATAAAAACCCCTCTTCTATGCATATAATCGGTGCATTCGCATCGATATCGTTGTCAGAATAATTTATACACCACAGACAGATTTAGTGCATCGTGTACAAACTATCTTGTTTGTTGTTGCATAAACTTGTTGTCGGGAAAACATTTACGAAGAGAACGTCTGCCAAGCGACTCCGCAGGGTTGAACCGCACAAAATATTGTGCGGGTAATTTTTGTTCGAAATCAACCCGGTTTTCAAATACCCGTACGGCTAGACGAAGAATCGATCGAGCGGGTTTTCGATAAAAAAAAGAATATATATATATAGCAACACGTAATGTTCCCCACCGAGCGGCGTTGATTTCTCACCAATCGCACAAAACGTTTTCCCCTCACACCAATATGCACACTACACTTGAGACTATTTGTTCGTGGGATGAGATATCGTGCAAGCTGCATTGGACGAGAATTGAGTGCACAATATTGAGATATGTTATGCCGTCGTAAGTAATATAGCGAGGTCGACGATCGTGTCGCGTCGTTTTCTAATCGTCCTCGTTGTTTTTCCGTTTTTTTTTTCTCTCTCTCTTTTTTAACGCGTCGCGGGATTCTTGCGAACGCGAGGCATGCCCTGATGCATGTGAAATGACAATGAGAAAGACCACGAGGTTGCATGAGCATGTTTTTTTGAATAAGCATTAATCTAGATGAATAAGGGAAATGGATTTGATCGCTGCTAGAACTTAGAACAGAGGCTCGGTATGACATAACCGATTACGATAGTCCCGTGAAAACGATAGCGAACACGATATACGTGTTCGTATATGCGATGTATTCAATGATAATTAAAATGGTCGGCTCCGCGTGAAATCATTTTCAATCCAACGTATGCTATGCCGGAGTCATTCGTGACCCGCGTCGCGGGTTTTTATATTTATATTATATTTATATTTACATATTTACATATTTCGTGGGGATAAGCTCGAGCGACTGTCGACGTGTGCAATTTTATTCCGATATAAGGTGAGGCTTCTAATTTCGAAATAAGACGTCGTCTTATATCGAAAGAAAACTGTAGCGAAATATCGGCGTGGGTCAGAAATGACTCCGGCATAGGCGTAGAGCTCACTGGAGTACGAGAGTTAAAGATTATAGGATTGGGGCGATCAGTGTACACGGGAAATACACAACGTTCACGCGCTTTCACCGTTTTTTGTAGACTGCGGAACTTTGTGCATTCGAAGAAGATTTTCCAAAAATTATGAAATATTGATTTCGAGTGTTACTCTCTTTCTTGTTCTTCCAAATCGAATTTTAATCGACTTGCATAATCTCCCGCCGTCTAGTTATGTGTACCGCTCCGATTCCGGTTAATTAGCGCACGGTAATCCCTTCTGCTGATTTAATTGGCCCAGACTGGGCGTAATTAAGCTTGCAGATGGGAGAACAAAAATAAAGCGCAGCGCCGAACGAGAGGAACAATGAGAAAAGTTCATATGGAATTTCTAATTCCTGGGAACCATTCGCTAATTCTGCTGGCTTGTAAACGTTTATAATTATCTTTGTTGTCACAACGCGTTCTCTGGTTCCCACGACAATATAATTTATGACTACAGTCTGATAAAAAGGCGATTATCTAATTTGTTTAGAAATTAAAGATTTTTCCGTTTATGAACGTATCTTTAAAACTGCTTGCTCTTTACGCGATTAAATGAACGTAATAGAAGCGTAGAAAATTTGAACTTGAGTTCTTGTGAAATTACTTTAAATTTGACTTTATGTATTTGTGAAGACGAACCTTTAGGAGGCAGGCAGACACATTCTGCCGAGTACAAAAATGGCGAAAACTCGGGAAGAAAGTGAAAGAGGAACGATATTTGCATGAACTTTTCTCATTTCTCCGCGTTCACGGCTGCGATAGGTTCGAAACATTACGGTACACCCGGTACATTTAAAACTAACGAGATAGTCGCAAGTAGACTGCAGATCTTCGTGCCAGCCTCAAAAACTGTATAATAAAAATGAGGAGAATTTTCACTTCATCCATTTTATAAAAATCGGTATCAGAACAAGAATAAAATTATTAAAGTATAATTATATATTTATAAAGTATAAATGTTATTTAATCATAAATGCATAAAAATCCGCAGTCTAGTCGTAAGATTCGAGCGAGCAGTTTCTGAAACATGTTTAACTGCGGCAGAGCACAATGATGCGTCTCTGGGAAAAAAAAGTCGAGAGAACAATGGACGCGGAATACAAAATGGCAACGCAGAGGAAGTTCTTTCGCCTGTGGAACTTGGACAGAACCAATTTGAATGGGCGTGCAGAAAGTATCGCGATACATTTTCGACTAGTTCGACTCGATTATTGAAATGAGAATAAAAATGTTTGATACATGTTTTCCCCGCGAACCAGACGTGTCTAACGACGTTACGTGTGCGTTGGTTTATTATATTTTACGACAGCAAACGTTCGAAACGTCAGCTGCTCAATTGAATGCGCAGTTGAGCACGTCTACTCAGAGATTGACGTGCTCGCTCGAAAATTGCAAACCGCTCCGCTATTTACCGGTAGCAATTTTCGATTTAGTTACCGATGCGCGGCATTCTCGATAAATATGGAAAAATGAAATTTAATCTCCGATTACCGAGAAACGTGCAATGATTCCTCTCGCAATTATCGAGCGATTTTATTCGTTTTACTTAGCTCCGGGCGTCGTCGAAATTCAACTCCACATTTTCTAAAAAATTTCAATAATGCGACCAAGGTGTACTGACTCTTGCCAGAATATTATACCAGAGTTCGAAGAGGCTGTACAGTGTTTCGAAGGTCGATTGAATGCTGCTCAATACTCGCAAACGTTTAATAAGGATTATTGTTAGTGAATGAAATATTTAAGACACCTGCATTAACGTTTGCCATCGCTCAAGTTATGGTGATGAACGTCCTTCGTACCTGTGCAAGCGACATACAAAGCAGCGACCGGGAACAATTAATTACACCTCGAGCGTCGAAGCGCACAAAGCTTACTCGGCGAGTGTGAGATTGTTCACGAAAAACCACTTCGCCGCGTCCATTATTTGCGAAATCTTAAAACAGAACTCTGAATTCGCTGTAATAGACTGAAAGATCTCGGCCCCCATTGTTTATCGCCTATTATTAGCATACCCATTGCTCCACTTATGCGCGAGCTTTAAAGGGATCGGAGACCTTATTATTCAATTCTTCGACGATCCTCTTTATTTAAATAGAAGCAAAGTAATTACTTTCTTTGACGAAAGATTCTCTTGCTTTGCGAACAAAGGTGCACGGTCTTATTACGCTGAATTGGAATAACGTATTTTGCAATTTAACAAAAGGCCGGCCCCGTATTTCGTTCGGGGAACGACAAATTAGATTTCATTATTAATCGAACATACTCGTTAAGTTGCGTAATCATATTTTATAAAAAGCACCCACGGTTCGGTTAATAAAATATCGCAACATAATGGAAGACCAATCGCCGCGAACGGT
This sequence comes from Halictus ligatus, assembly GCA_028454255.1. Lineage (NCBI taxonomy): Eukaryota > Metazoa > Arthropoda > Insecta > Hymenoptera > Halictidae > Halictus > Halictus ligatus. Next base: position 2,697,506 of record CM052131.1, read on the forward strand.
TCGGTGGAAAAATAAATTTTCACAAATTCGCGATTATTGAATAACCGCGACTTTTAATCGGGATCAAATTTTTAAACAAGAGATCCGAGTGCCGGACGTGTAAAGTACGAAAAATGTGTGATGTGAAGATTAAATGGAATATATTTCGTTGCGGGCGCGTGCGCCGTGATCCGCAAATAACGGAACAGTTTCAATATAAAGCGATGATTTAAACGGCTATTTACATTAAAAGTCGGTTCATAACTGCAGCGGAAAGTCGTTAAATTACAGGCCGGCGGGAACGTTAAACAGTTAATCAAACCTGAAAAATGAGGCCCGTCACTAGCAAAGATTCGCGTTATATACGGCGAAATTTCAGCTCGTTTAGCTTGTGACACAAATTACGTCGAAAAGTCAGGAAGATTAAGTTAAGCCTTTACCCGGAGGAATATGCATGCATCAGAGTAAACAGTTCAAAATTCATATCTTCCCGCCGCACACGCCGGGATGTAATTTGTACGGGGCGGCGTGAAGCATTCGATGATACTGTAACCGGTAATCGCATTCGTGAATTTCGGTCGGGACGAAGCTGCGCAGAAAATTTGCGATACCGGCGCACCTAACGCGT
>CM052131.1:2698612-2752920 GCA_028454255.1 Halictus ligatus
AAATATCTCATCGTAAATTTTGGTTTTTCGTAAAAATGCCGGATTTTGATACAAAATGACGTGTCACGCGAAAACTAAACACGCGAGAAAGTTCGAGTTTGAGTCAGAAGATAGAGGGAACTCTCCTCTACGTATTCGTATAGTCAATTATATTTTTATGTACTTGCTAATAGTTGTGAATGGTTGTTAAAGTTTGAAAATCTGCCGACGCGGGTACTTTGTGCGCTCTATTTTTGTATTCATGTGAAAAATTCTTTATCCAGCAGGAATTTACTATACGGGAATGCATTCTATACGGGAATACATTCATTTCTGGTAAAGAAACTATTCGCGGAAAGTATTTGGTTCCCTTAGTATACGAGAAGATTAAGAAAATAGTCATTGACAGCGTGTGCGCGACGCGTTCGCGCCAGACGGCCATTACAGCCTTTTCTCGACTCGCCAGGGCCATCGCTATGACGTTGGTACCACTCAAGTATGCCTTTGCTTACTATGCTCAATTACATACATTTCTTTCTTGTCGTTTTGGGTGCCAATCGTTACACAAAATTATGAAAATACGAGTTATATTCAGATTTCGTTGTGGAAGTGCTTAATGAAGAAAATTAACCGCAACAATGCGGTGGCTAGAAAATTTTATTTTCAATAATTGTTGTCTTATCTTTGTAATTGTAATACCAATGGACATTCGAGATTCTTCCGATTAAAATAAGTAAGTCTGTGCCGGAGTCATTTGTGAGTCATTTATTTCGAAATAAGGAAATCAAGAAATAAGAACCATTGTCTTATATCGGAAGAATATACATGCTTCAAAGTCAATCTCAATTTAATTATTCAAATATAAAATTAAAATATTCAAATATAATCTTTCAAAGTCCTATCTTCGGTTCCTAACATACCCAAGTTTACTTTGAAATAAAGTTTACTATAATGTCAGTCGACGTGATCCTCGAGCATTCGTGAATTAATTGCATTTGTATATGAAAATCGAACATCCTGAATACACGGCCGCGTACACGTTATTGCGGATTAATAACATGATCAATAACTGTATTGTGAAACTCTACTTGCGCGGTCTATTTTACATTATCGCGCGATACCCGTGGATATCTATTCAATTAATTAACTGTACGACTACGTCGTACTTATGACAATACTGTTTGCTGCCGGAAACGATAAATGGCGGTTGTAATATATTCGCTATAATTGGCCGGTGCCATTAAAATCAATAGAATTTCGTTCGGTCGTCGTTTATAATCGTCGGCAGTTGTTGAGCGAACAGTGACGTATTGGAACTTTTGCGAGACACATGTAGGTCGATCTCGTCGTTTTCAAGAAACGGAAACCCGATATTGAGTCCGAAGATTGATACAAACTGAATGAAGATCGAATTAAACTTAAGCGCCGTGGCAATTTATTTGGAACAATTTTATCTTCCGATTACTGGACTGTGTATGCAATTACTTAGCAGCGTAATCTAGGAACGTTGATATTTAATTAAAGCTTTCAGATGGGAAGTTTGAATCGATGTGAAGTAACGTGACAATTTTCGTTAACTTTTACTAATAGACTTCGTGATATTCTATTTTAAAGAAACCTCTACTTTCCTAGAATTAATCAAAATGATTCACTTCCAATTCTTTATTTCAATATTATTAAATCTATGAAGGGTCGTCTCAAGAAAATTATTGGAGACATTGATTGACTGTACTATAACGAAGACCGAAAAATTCTTATAATTTCATCATTTTTGGAATGTACAGGGTGTTCGAATACAGGTGGGAGAGAATTTAAGGGGTGGTTCTCCAAGACGATATAAGACGAAAATGAAGAATAAAACAATTGACGCCACATACTTTAGTTAATAATTCGGCTAGAACCGAAAATGCGTGTGGAATGACCCAATCTTGTGAATGACTTCTTGTGAGGCACACAGTAATGACGTTAACCGACGTACACCTCTGTCGGCCGGGTTGCCGCACTTCAGGCGGATTTTGAACGATTAATAACTAAAAACTGAAGCCAAAATCACAATTTTTTTACTCTTCACTTTCGTCTTATATTGCCATGGCGAACCACCCCTTAAATTTTCTCCGACCTGTAGTCAACACCCTGTATATTGAGAACCTTACTTATACTGTTCTTGAATTTTTAATTCAACCCTTAAGTGAATTATCGAAGCTGGTGTAGGTCCACTAATAATTATCTAAAGTGTAACTATTACTAATATATTTATGGATTTAGATAGAAAGTTACTACCTTTTCATTTTCCCGTTAATTTTCCCGTTCGATAAAGTTTTCTGTTTCACTACAGTTTTCTTTCGATATAAGGCGATGGCTCGTGACGTAGAGTGGATAAAGATTTTCTTGTTTCGAAGTAAAAAGCGTCGTCTTATATCGGAATAAAATTGTACATATTGACGGTCGGTTCAAGGTTAGTAAATATATAGGTTAGGTTACCGAAATAAATAGGTTAGGAAAATATTAGTGGAAACGAAAATCGTGTATTACGAATCGCGGGACGAGCATAATTAGATTATCGTCGCGTTAAGGAAATCGGTTCCTGAGAATTTCTGCTGAGCACTCGAAAACCGGAATCGGTCGAACGCGAATTTGTTATTGCGCATACATCTTTATCGGCGTTTCCGGTGTCGTCGCAGTTTCGCCCGGCCAATTACAGGACTCGATTACGCTCGGCTCATTAATCTAAACATCGAACCGAAACGACGCAGTCACGATCGAGCCACGCTAAATGAATACACGCGCCGGCTACCAACAGGATACGAGTGCGGAGATATAAAGATTGATTTACGAGTCCCATACGTCTGTAACAACATCGAAAAAGTTTTAATTGCGCCGGTGACGTATTAAATAATTCTCTCCGCTCGCTCGGTTTCGTCCGGGGGCTTCAAAACATGCCCAGAAATTGTTTAAACTCGTTGCATGCCTGTGATCAATATCAACTTTCCAAAAGCCAAGTGAAATTTTAAAACGCTCACCGCTTTGTCCAGGGGAACATTGTCACTGAAATTTCTTGATGAGAAATCCAAAATCACGTCTAGGTACAATACTCTAACATTCAATGTTCCTCATTAGGATCTTCGTGCGATGCAATACTTCTGCGATGAACAAGTTAAAATTCATTGAACGATGTTGAATTTTATCGTTAAAATATTCCAGGAATATTCGATAAATTATTATTCTAGGATCGGCAATGGAATGCAATACTTCTGCGGTGAACAAGTTATTATAATTCATTGAATGAAATTCATATTGAAATTTACCATTAAAATAATCGAAAGTTGATAGCAACTTCGCTCGTGTTGAAAATCTAACGTACAGCTTGAATAGATGAATTGTTATTGTAGGATCTTTGATCGGTTTCAGGAGGATAAGTGATAAACAAGTTAATAGAACATCCGGAATTCGCTGGTGATCGTATTCGTATTCCCGAATCTAATGTCGCGTAGCATGGCAGACACGAGTTAGTCGAAATAGGTTAATTCCTGGCCGCTTTTAAAACGCAAAGTCATTAAATAAGCCGTTTGAGCGCACGGTAAGCTTTTCGTATCGATTCCCCCGCAGAATGCAGAGACAAACGCATTTCCGGTCAAAAGAACTGGGCATCGAGGGTTGCTGTTAAAACCTAAGCAGCTCACGGAAAGCTGCTTACGACCTCCGGTACGAAGAACGTGCTTACGCCGAAGGATGCCTTACTTCTGGGCGAGAGGCTCGCTTTAAATGACAGACTGTCAGGCGTGTCATCATTTCATTATCATGACTCGCGGGGCCAGGTAACCGGCTAAAGGGTTCCACAAAGGCAACGAACACCGCGAGATACCTCGCGTAAGATGATTGTACCAAGCGAATATACATCGGCGCCGAGATCTTTCTTATTTTTACTGTGCCCCGGGTAAAGCGCTTCCTTCCCGGTGCATAGTGCGCCATTACAACCGGGAATAAATCTTGTCCCTCGACCAGTTTCCACCGGGAAAACGAAAATCCCTTAGCACGCAACGATTTGAAACCAACATGGACCCGAGACGCTCGCGACGAACGCTTGCCCTTCGACTTTTTTTCACCGTGTGCTCCGACTTTGAAAAATCCGAATAAATTATACGTCGACAACCGTAACGGGATGCTAAAACTGTGAAAATATAAAATATAAATTGTGAAACATAACTTCTAGTGTTTTGTCCTTAATTTTTCTCCAATTATGTAGAATACTAAGTGTTTTAACTTCTCAAGAAAAATTCAAGTCATATGATCCAATGTTTAAAAGTTATCCTTTTAAGTAGTCCAGTATAATTTCGAGAAATTACGTAAACAACAATTTTCGTCGAGGTTTCACGATTAATTTAAAAACCCTACGAACTTTCATACCGACTCAATAATTGTATTTGTTCAGTAAGAAAAATGATCTCATGGAACAAAATTAAAAATAAAAGATAACTGAGTGATCGATGGATCTAGTCACGGCTACCATGGAGTCGAAAAAGTATCCACCCTATAAAATACAAAGATAAATAAATACGCAATACAAAATATAAAATACGATTGGTTGAATGAACTGTTTAACTCTCGGACTCCTGCGAGTTCTATACCGGAGTCATTTCTGACCCACGCCGATATTTTACCCCAGTCTTCTTTCGATATAAGACGATTGCACGGGACCTGCTTTCGTCGTATTTCGAATGAAGAAGAAGAAGCGAGGATAGTGATTTTCGTCGCAATTGACTCCGGCACAGCGCACGAAGGATTAAACCAGAAAATCGTTGAATTTCTACTCGGGGTTGTGTGGTGTTAAACCGAAATTGCAGTCTGAAATGATTGCCATAGTGATTACATTACAATCGATCGGCTAGCTTGGTAGACGTTATTTCAACGTAAATCGCTAGGATAGACTTTAACGGAACGTGTCAGTCCGCCGCATGCGATTGGTCGCTATTACTGCCAATGACAAATCGCGGTCTAGCCGATAATTATTACGTACACGTATACTTTATGTTTGGCTATTGATTAATGGTATCACGATAAATTACAGTTCACCCGATGGTTCAAGTACCGAACCAGCTAGTCGGCGCACCAACTGGAACCAACGTTACGCTGGTCTGCCTCGTGGAAGCTTCCCCGAAGGCCATTAATTATTGGACACGCGAATCAGGTAAGATTTAATTAACTATTGCCCGTATCAGTTTATTTTATAACCGCCGGGCGCGGCGGGGCAAAAAACGAGCGAGCGTTTAAAACCTCGTTCACGCTGATCAGTGTAGTTTTATGACCGGCAAAACGCCGGCGCCGACGACCGATTCCGAAAACCCAAAATTCGCGAATCGATATGTTTATCGAACCGCTGCTCTCGATAAACGGTCCGCCCCGTTCGCTTTTTCATTTCTTGATAAATACAATTTGATGTAGCATGCACACGGCCCGTGACATACGGCGATAAGTCACGCGCAGAAAATTATATTCCACGCGCCGTCAAATGTTTCATCGATTGTCAATTTCGTTTATTGCCGAACGCTCTCTGGCCCCTGCTTTTTTCCCAAAAAATTAAATTTTTCACATCGGGTTGGCCCAAAAGTTCGACGCAGTTCCACAGTCTGATTCTTCAAGGAAGCGAATCGTGCATATGGTGGCCGAGCGTAGTTAAAGGATAATCAAAAACAGAACTTTCGAATTGCTCCCCTAAGCTTTTCGCACCTATTATACTTCATTCTATTCGTTTCGACGTGCTCGGTACGAACGTGGCTTTCGTTTTTGACGGAAATTACAAATTCCCGAGATATTCGCAGAAAACTTTCTTACATTTCTTACATCTTAAAATCTGTAAATACGAAACTATCCAACGAATTCGTTTGAAAAGGCAAGAAAATTTTTTTTTAAGTTGTTAAACATTCAGTAATAAGGGCCAATCAGAAATCTCTGTTTTCTGCTCATTTTTTCTTTGTGGAAGCATACAACAATTCCTTTAATAGATTTTGGTCTGGCACTGATCGTTTTGGCGAGGTATCATAATGAACTATCTTTGTGTAAAAAATAGTGAGGAAGTTTCAGAATTTCCCAGAATGAACTCGCACTACACTGCACGTGGTTTAACAATACTACGTTACGAAAAATATTTTCAGGACTAATATTTTAGACGAACGATTCGTTTCGCGAGCATTGCACAGAGAACAATCGGAAATATTTCGGAAAATGGAAATGGGCACTTCAATCAGGCTAAACCGTGCTTTTTTGCACAGACTGATGTTTTAAATTAATGCTCTGTTCGTTGAGCATCCCAGATTCGTGTAGTTTGTTATAAATTAATATTAATATGTAGGAGTATTACGAAACATTTTTAAAAATGGGATAAATTGTTTCGGACATTGAATTTTGAAATAATAACACAAAGCGAAGGTTGGCATGAGCGAGGCAATATACTAAAAAGCATGCGAGCTTGCGCAACGCTCGCGTTTTACGTTTTTGTTACAAAACGCCTAGAAGCGCGTCATTTCTATGTTCTATTTTGAATTTAGAAACCTAGAACCCTAGCGGCAATATTGACGCCTGCGCAGTGCATTCTATCGGGTTTTCAACTGCCCTTATGATCGAGTTGTGCTCGAAAACTGTTAAAACATTTATAAGTTTCATCAGAAGACTTTAACAGAAACACTTTCTGTTTTCATTTTCTTGTTGCAAGTACTATCGCTGACGAAACGCTTTCACATTGTTTGTTGCAGGCGAGATGATAATTAGCAACAACAAATACCAGATGTCCGAGGTGAAGACGTCGGTGTACAGCGTCCAGATGCGACTGGTGATCATGAACCTGCAGAAGCATGATCTCGGCGGTTACAAATGCAACTCGAAGAACTCGATCGGCGGTGCCGAGGGCAACATTCGACTTTACGGTGAGTTCTCCGTGGTAATGGGTTGATAAAGCTTCGAAGTGCGTCGTAAAATTTCGTCAAAGCCCCAACGATTCAACGTTTCAACGGTGCATCACGAATCATTATCGATGGGCACTTCGGTTAACAACAAAAGCATTTGGCCACACCATGATAACACATCTCATTCCAACTATTACATATCTCTGTGGATTAATAACAATTTTTGCTTCTCGCAACACACAAGTCACGCGCATCGAATCGGATAATTATGTGGACATGTCAATTGTTCGTTGTGAAATCAAAAATTATTTAGTACGCTCTTGGTCGATTCAAATAAATTCTTTCTAATTACAACTTGGTGTTATTTATATTATGCATAACGCTTCGTGATGCAAATTTGTTTCAAAAACGTTTAGAAACTCTGAGGGTAACACGAGGATGACAAATAATATCTCTGAAAGATAAATTGAATGTTATATAAAGAAGGTAAAATAAAATAAAATAAAATTGAAAACTTAGTGCATGGAGCACTAACAGATATGTTTAAAGTTAATAGCATAATTAGGAAATCTCTTCTTGTTTATAAAATTTTCTATGCAAGTGTGACTAATACAAAATGGTGCACATTTTTCGGTTTTTACGAGTACTAATTTGTGTGTAATAATCTAGCACGAAAGACATGAACAATTTTCGACAAACGCAGAGGTTACCCTGCAGATGAATTACACGGTCCTGTAAAATGCACAGCATACTGCACGCACGCGATAAAGTAGATTGAACGACATAGTTATTCCCAACATATAATGGTCGTTCACCTAATGACAATGGCAATTAGCATTGATTATTAATTTGAGCGTAATAGCCGGTGTATCGGGCTGCAATTGCCCAAGCAGCTTATTTTTGCAATACTGATGATTATCGTCTGGTCTAGTTTAATTTTCCGTGCATATTCAAATTTGTGACCGTATAACTCACGAGAGCGAAACGGCCGCGTTCGTTCGGCTGCCGAACAGAGATCTTCCGCGCACGGTCCAATATTCTCAGTTAATAAATTCTTATTAAACGCAAAAACCGTAAATCCTCGCGAAAATAATATAATTTTCGAATCGATAAACAACTGTCGCTCGATAAAAATCCATTCACTGGAATTACAAATATAAATTACTCTCTTATATAATATGCAAAAATACAATTGAACAAGGTGGAAAACATTCGCGACACCGTAATGGCGTATTGAAATAATGATGGAGAGCAGAAATATATTCTTTCGAAGTGCGGGCTACATTCGTAAATGCAATACGTCGAAATCCAATATAGTTGTACAGAATTAGTACAGAATTATTATAGGAAAGATACCATTTGCTCTCGAAGAGGAATTTTGAAATCGCTAGGTAGCACTAAATTGTACCGTGCAAGCAAAGCCATTACCGTGATTAAAATATCTTTGTTTGCGGACGTGTAAATACACCTTTATTATCCCGGTATAATTTAAAAAGCAAACGCGTACTCGCCCCGTTACATATCATAAACAGAACCGGCGGCGCAGCGCGCGGCGGCGAGATTAACACGCATCCATTTTTAATTAACTTTAATTCATGGGAAAGAAAATACAGGAGCTTTTCAAGTATTTGAACGCGTTCGTACACGGTGAAAATGATCAAATAATTGTACTCGTTTCGAATGACTAGTTATTAAAGAATTAATAACGTAAAATACATACCTTAAATTGCGAGTAGTGTTACGTCAGTAATTTGTTTTTAAAATACCAATAAAGCCCTGTATTTAACACTGGGTTTACGGACCACTAAAAATTACTGTTCTACATTATTTTAGAAAGAGAATGAGAATTTATCTATCAAAATTTTTAGCTACTCCTTTTTATAGCGTATGCTAACTGTAAAGAGCATCTTTACAATCTCGCTAATTGTAAATTAAAAATATTAGAATCCGTCATTTCGACGGGCCCCGTAAACCTACTGTTAAAAGACAGCGGATCCTTGCGTTACGACTGCACTATGCGAGATATTCATCAGAATATTAACCCTAATGAAGAAACATAATGCACAGAGATGTGCAGCGAGGAGCTGTACAGCACAATGCAACAAAGCGCGATACATTCCATTCAAAGAGTTTAATATCATTCGGAGCGTCGGGTCTCGCGAAAATTTGTACCGTTCCCGAATAAATAGTGATCATTCACGGTTTCTATGCCCACACTTTCGCGGCAACATCTGTGAGAGAGCTTCCGAAACCGGTAAAATTAAGTGGATTAACCGGAATAATTATTGAAAATTTTCACTTTCACGGCTCGAGCAACGACGCATGGTACCGCCGAAGATTAATTAACCGCTTACTTTTACGTCCGCGAAAGGAAAACTCGAGTGAAAACAAATACGAGGTCCGCGGTTCGGAATATCCGCGGGGCCCGGCTCGCAATAATGTTTATTCGTCGCGTTCGTGCGGTATAAATTTCGCGAGGCAGAATTCCCCGAGAAAAAACGTAAATACACAGCCGCGTAGCGCCGGGTACAACTTTAAAATGATCGAATTTATTGCGGCCCCGCGTTCGTCGCGCCCCTTGTTTTATATTACAAACTTCCATAATGCAAATCCCCGTGGACAAAATTATGAAGCGAAATAGTGGCTTTAAGGTAATCGTACTTGCGAGTTCTCGAACTGGTTCCTCTCGCGCGGGAGAGTTTTTAATATACGACAAGCCGTAGGTCTACGTCTCCAACCCTAAGCTACCATCATTTTCCGTTTCCCTCCGCTCGATGTATCGAATAAAATTAAATAATTTCTAAAAATTGCATCGAACGCGAAGCAGCGATACCATCGAAATGATTTAAAAATATTGTTGTGTTCTGTATGAAGATGTAAAGTAAAGATGCTCCTCTTGAACATCGTTTGAACATACAGTGACTCCCATAAATATTCGGACACTAGGTATAACTGACTTTATGATTTAATAATTCGTTTGTTGATAACGCAATCGCCCTGGAAATTGTTTCTAGCAATAAAACATTTATTAAGGATGATAAACGTATAAAATTTATTTGAAAAATATACATACGTTTCATAATAAAAATTATTGAACGAAATAATGGACCATTTGTGGCTCACAAAAATATTCGGACACGTATTATATTTCCATGATGTCCATGCCACCTCACTACTGTCGGTAGTAAACGTGAATTCGTTCAAAATGAGTCGTAAAGGAAAGAATATGAGTTTCAATGTGCGACAGCTTGTAATTTTTCATCGAGAAAAAGGAGAAACCTATCGCGAAATTAGTGCAATGCTTCGTATAAGTAAGAGTACTGCTGCAGATATCTGTCGACGATTTTATATTGAGAATCGCATTGATTCTGTTCCGCAAACTGGAAGACCAAGTCTCTTATGTAAGAGGGTAACAAGCGAAATTATTCGGAAAGTGAAAAAAAATCCGCGCTTAAGTGTTCCAAAACTAGTTAGTGAGCTATTAGGAGAAAGCTCCAAAAATGTTTCAGCCGAAACAGTTCGGAGAGTGCTGAGGCAAGCTGGTTACAATGGAAGAGTAGCTAGAAAGAAACCATTTATCAACGAAAAGAATAGGAATAAACGAAAAACCTTTGCAAGACAGCTAATTTCTAAGGATGAGACATGGTGGAAGGATGTCATATTTGCCGATGAAAGCAAATTCAATCTGTACAATTCCGACGGAAGAACTATAGTGTGGCGAATAAAGAGTTTAATTTTGAAAATACAAGACGTACAGTGAAACGCGGCGGAGGCAGTGTAATGGTCCGGGGTTGTATTTTATTAAATATGGAGTCGGTAACCTAGTGTTTATTGACGGTATCATGGACAAAAATCATTATTTAAATACACTCAAAAATAATTGAATTCAAAGTGCTGAAAAAAATGGGGCTTAGTAATAATTTTAAGTTTTACCAAGACAACGACCCCAAGCACAAATCACGTATTGTGCAAGAATTTTGACTATACCGCTGCCCCAAAATTCTTCATTCGCCGCCCCAATCACCGGACCTGAATCCTATTCAGAATTTATGGGATGAATTGGATAGAAAAATTCGAAAAAAACCAATTACACCGATAGCTGAATTAAAACAAAGACTTGCAATTGAGTAGTCGAACATAACTGTTGAATATTTTTAAGAAATTACAAACAATATGCCAAACAGGTTAAGACATGTTCTTAAACAAAATGGTTATGCCACGAAGTATTAAACAAACTTCGTAACGCTAAATTACATTATCTAAATTGAAAAATTAATATTGTCCGAATATTTTTCTGAGTCTAAAATGGTACATTATTTCTTTTACTAATTTTTATTATGGAATTTATGTATATTTTTCAAATAAATTATTTATGTCTATCAACATTAATAGATCTTTTATTGCTAGAAACAATTCCCAGGACGATCGCTTTATTAACAAAGGAATTATCAAGTCGTAAAGTTAGTTATAGCTAGCGTCCGAATATTTTTGGGAGTCACTGTATCTAAACGTTCGTAATGTCATAAAGAACTATCGTCGCACCTAACACGGTACACAGAATAATTACAAGTAAAAATCGTTCACACAGCTTTCGCGTTCGGTGCAGGAGAAACTGTTAAAGTTGACCTTTCTTGATTAGACTTCTTCAAAATTCGAGGCTCAAGGACCAGTGCCTCGAAAGTCATGTTCAACGTAGAAAAGTTAACAAAAATTCTCGCAAAGGGAGCGAGTAACAATTTGTAGGACAACGTATGTGGCCGCCTCCGGCCATAATTGAGAGAGTCGAGCGGTGGGTTCCTTAATCAATCGATAAAAAGGAAAGTGGCGTTAAGAAGTGATTGGAGAAGGGAGGAAAAAGGGATCCTGGGGTTGTTGGGATGGCGCGCCGGGGCATTAAGTGCCGATAGATCCCGGGGAAGACGTAACAAGTGGAGCAAATCGAGCTTAAGTATTTACGAGGAAATCACCGTAACGCGCAGTCCATTATCAGGGCGCGAACCGGGCGCGGGTCGGGCGCGGGCCGGCTCGGGCCGGGCCGTGCGCTTAATGACGGAAATTTTATCGCGTAAGCCGTGTAAACTAACAGACCCACCGCGTGTATTAGCGGCCCGGGGGGTTGTGTGCGGAGGGGTGGGTTGTCCCGGCGCGCGGCGTGCTCGAACTTCTCGTCGAAGTCACGCGATCAGATAAGCCCGGGGGATTAACCCTTAAACCGATGGCATAAACGAAGCGTGAAGGGAACGCTGAGAAGAGAAAAGACCGCCCAGGAATCCAACGGGTGTCCCCGGTCGACCTGTGACCCGAGCCCACGGGTTTAACCCTCGTCCTGGGCAGCCGGGGAGTGGTATAGTATTGCAAGCAACTTTATATCGAATTTTCTAGCAGACAGAATTTTGAGCCGTCGAGTAGCACAACCACACGATATTCTGAGTGAGATTTTTAAGGGTGGAAACAGTGTTGCCCCCATTTTTCTAAATCTGTATGATAAAATGTTGTGATCTGTTTTCCCTAAGATTTTGAAGCGGACAGAATTTTAAGGTGTTTAATAGTATAATTATACGATATTGTAAGGGTGAGATGTTTAAGGATGGAAACAGTGCTGCCTCCATTTTTCTAAATGTGTTTGATAAAGCGTTACGAGGTGTTTTCTCTGAAATTTTGAAGCGGACAGAATTTTAAGGTGTCGAATAGTATAATTATACGATATTGTAAGGGTGAGATTTTTAAGGATGGAAACAGTGCTACCTCCATTTTTCTAAATGTGTTTGATAAAGCGTTACGAGGTGTTTTCTCTGAAATTTTGAAGCAGACAGAACTTCAAGATGTTGAACAGTGCAAACGTACTACCCCCATTTATTTAAATGAGAAAGAGTGTCACCCCCATTTTTCTAAATTGGGTTTCATAAAGTGTTACGAGTTGTAGTCACTGAAATTTTAAAGCAGACAGAAGTTTAAGGTGTTGATTAATAAAAATATACCACCCCCGTTTGTTTAAATAAGAAAGAGTACTGCCCCCGTTTGTTTAAAACTATTTGAGGTATTAATGGTTGAAAATAAGGGCGTAGTGAAGTAATCTCCTCACCCCTAAGAGACTCACCCCTCTGAAAATGAGAGAATATTTATATCGATTCCAGCGCGTGAATATTCTTCTTATGAAAACGGGCATGATTCATATTAATTTGGAAAATCTAAAATTGTTGGGCATTGCAAATAATAATATACTACGAACGTCACGCGTGCATTATTATTTATTAAAATATTACCTAGCAAATGAACGTGTATCGTAAATATGCTGTGACAATCGAAGAAAAAGAATATGCGGTTAGATATCAATTTTAATTAAAATACGTATCATGTTAGAATTAAAATTTAACGCTCGCTTTTTTTAAACAATATTTCGTATTTTCAGAACTTTTGGCAAAACAATGTGATTAAACAGACATAATGTAACATATCTATTTTTATTTCTTAAAGAAAAATTGTTTTTATTCAATTATTTCGATTCAATATTTTTATGACTGAATATGCTATAACCGTGAAGGTTTAATCAATTCCGATGAAGTTCGAAAGGCGTTACGTATTTTATCGTTATTTTTAATGCCATCTCCCTGACAGTTTTTGCTCCGGCGTATAATCAATGTTTTCTGCTGAGCTTGCGACACATTTTATAGAACTTTCACTGTGCGAACTGTTCGAATGTTCATCATGAATCCCATTAACGTCATTGGCATCGCTGCTTTCGTCGTTTAATGCATATTCCAAGCACTCGCGCGTTAACAATCGCATAAACGCGGAGTTTTATCCGCTAAATTATCAAATTATATGTTTTAACTAGGTTATAAACGGGTTTCATTTATATTCGAATGATACGTAAATAAACCGAAAATACATCTTTCTACGGTATATTTGTCGAAATAATTGTTGTACCAGCAATAACAAATGAAATTTTCGTGATTTCGGAGCTTCATTAAAGTATACACTAGGAACGTGAGTAAAGTTCAAGCTTTGAAACAGTTTGAGCTCTGAAATAGTTTGAACTTCGAAATAGTTCGAGCTCTAAAATAGTTTCAACTTTGAAACCATTCGAACTGATAAAACAATATGAACTTCAAGTTTACTATAAGCGACCGTTCGCGAGCTGTCGGTTCAAGATCGGTTCAATCCAAAAATAAGTACAAAAAACACGAATAACATTTTTTTTCTGTTGACGCTCCGTTTTTGAGACGAACGAGTTTGAAAGTTCGTCGAGTTTGTTGTCAAACTCATGGTTGGGTTTGATCTGTGAAAGGGTGAATTTTACTTGCAAAAGGGTGAATTTTATTTGCAGAATGGTTAATATGGCTTGCAAAAAAGGTGAATATGATCCGCAATACGAATAATTATTAGTGAAAAACCTGCAATCAGCTGTGCACTGGAGATTTAAATGGGCCGGTCTCCGTAGATTCTCGATAAGGTAGAGTGACTACATTACCGTCAAAAAATGGTTTTATGTGCTTCAAGTTTTCTTCCAAATATTACCAATTATTATCCGAATATTACAAATTACTCTACGATGAGGTAGAAATTCGCAATTTGGAGTTTATACAGACGTACATTGGACTTTTAAGAAACACAATTGACCATTTCTAAACTGCTCATTGCAATATTTTTTTTTTTATTGAAAGCTTTATTGAAACTCCCCATAGGGGTTTATAAAGCTATACATCAGTAATATATGTACATCTTACTGTTAAGCATTAATAACGTAGGAACCGTAGAAAACATTAGGTATACAACACATAAGTACATAACCTTAAATTACAAAAGAATCTTTAAATCTTTAAACTACATTGCTTGAAAAAATTGAAAAGAAAATAGCATGCCTGAATATTCGGTTCACAAAGTAACCATCTGATATTTAAGGGTGGAAACAATTTGAGCTTCCTTAATATTTTCACGAGATCAACGTGATTCTAACAAGGTACATTGCCAAATGATATGGTTAAGATCTCGAACCTCATTACCCTCGTTGCAATATTGAAGCGGCAGTTTGTCTAGATTTTGATCCTTGCATATGTAATATGGATTTCGAACCATGCCGTCGGATCAAGATCAAGATGGATCTCAAGTCTGTGTCCGAAGGCTGTGGATGGAAATTATTAATTAAAAAGTCGCGTGACTACCCCGGGCCCTTAACACTAGAACGACGGGAGCAGTCAAAACGACTGATTCCTAATTTTTTCTTTTACAATTACCGAAATTGTAAAAATGTTTTCATCGGAAATTGTTTAATGAACCTCTTCGTTGAAGCACGCGTTACAATAAACGTTGTACGAAGTCTGAATGGACACCGTCTTGTCGCTGTTCCAAAGCAATACACGTCAGTCGCATTTATTGCTCCGTCGTTCTAGTGTTAAGAACTATTTGGAATTGGTGTATATAATAATAAAAGATCACTCTCTTATAAAGCACAGAATCGAAATTATATTTCAAATGTTCTCTAATAAGCACGTCGTGAGATACGTCTTTACCTTTTGAGAGAAACGTCGCGAATGAACCAAGAAAACGAAACAGAGGAGGAACAGTCCAATATGAACAGAAGATCGAGGGTCCCGTGCCGGGGACAACATACAATGTATATTAACTGCGGAAACAATGTATATCAACTTCAGATACAAGATCCTTCCTTCCAAAGAAATAACAGATTCATTTTGTTGCATTTATGAAATAAATTCCAACAAGAACGAAAGCCAGCCGCTGCGAAATTCTTACGCACCCAGTGGACAGGGTCGCAAATCTCGGAACGCACCCCGTAGACGGTCCTGGGTGGTGGCGTATTGAAATAATGATGGAGAGCAGAAATATATTCTTTCGAAGTGCGGACTACATTCGTAAATGCAATACGTCGAAATCCAATATAGTTGTACAGAATTAGTACAGAATTATTATAGGAAAGATACCATTTGCTCTCGAAGAGGAATTTTGAAATCACTAGGTAGCACTAAATTGTACCGCGTAAGCAAAGCCATTACCGTGATTAAAATATCTTTGTTTGCGGACGTGTAAATACACCTTTATTATCCCGGTATAATTTAAAAAGCAAAAATTCTTACGCACCCAGTGGACAGGGTCGCAAATCTCGGAACGCACCCCGTAGACGGTCCTGGGTGGTGGCGGTCCCCGGTTAAATGAGAAAAAAGGGGACGCCGGTGTAACACGTACGTCGGTGGAACGGCGCGTCGCGACGGTGCGGCGAGGATGCTGGGCATGTCACGTCAAGGTCTAAAAGTCGGCGAAACAATATCCCAGCCATCGGGCCATCCTGCCGAGGCGGGCTACATCTTTCTTCCCTTTTCTGTAGCTGCCGGCTGGTCTTGCCGCTTCTTCTGTTCCGTATTAGTTATCGTTTATCAGGCCAGCCAGACAAAACGCGCCGTCGGGAATTGGGTGAGCCATCTGTTGCCAGACATGATCGATAAAAGTCCGCCAAGTGCTATCAGTGCTAAACTGCTATTTCGACGAGCTGCCGCACGTTTCGCCCCTTCCTCCTGCCCCCTCCTCTCTTTCAACCATCCTCCCCGTTCGTCGTACCCACCCTTAGCAGCCGACAACCACCACCACCACCACCATCCCCAGTTACGCTCGGTCGTCGTTTGACGAGCGTTCACCACCTTCTGCGATTTCTTTTCCCTTCCACAGTTCTTTCGCCCTCGTACTCTTCCGCAACATCTGCCCCGGAAACCGGCACCGATCACGGAACTGTATACGCAATAAATCGAATCCGCCCTACAAATTGCTCGTTACTGCTGATTACGTTTTTATGGATACACACGCCGCGAGAGCGGGCTCCCCGCCCGAAACGTGCGCCGATGAAATTTTTTCGCCCTTCGCACATTTTTTCGCTACCGTCTCCTCTCCTTCCTGCTCGGACAATATCCAAATAAATTGTTGGAATTTATTCCATAAATGTAGAACAAAATCAATGTATTATTTCTTTAAGGGGGCCGGCAGGCATTTGGCCTTGACTGTCTCGCTATGTTACGCTGTGCCTTTTTTCTAGACATTTTACGTCTTAAATAAGTAGGTAATCAATTAAAAATGCATACCACCGTGTTTGTACATGTCTTTACTACGTCTGTCCGGAGCCTTTTTTTCGATACGAACACTAAATCTCTCGAAATTGAGAGAATCTCTCTGTTGCAGCCATCTTGTGACGTCATCCTTGCTTCAGAAAGCGAGATTTCTGCCGAATATTACAAATTACTCGACGATGAGGTAGAAATTCGCAATTTGGTCTCTGGACAGACCTAGATTGGACTTTTAGGAAACACAAGTGACCGTTTTTAAACTGCTCATTGCAATATTGAAGCGTCAATTTGTCAAGATTTTGACCCTTGCAAGTTCATATACGTATATGGATTTCATTTATGTGTGTCGTTACACATGGATTGAACCGGCTATTGCTCTGTATACGCATACATTGTATCTTCAGTTAATATACATTGTACGTTGTTCCGGGCATGGGACCCTCGATCTTCAATTGTTAATATTGGACTGTTGTTGCTCCTCTGTTTCGATCTATTGCGTTTCGTTCGTAACGTTTCTTTCGCTGTGTAAAGACGTGTCTCACAACGTGCTCCTAGAGTTACTATTCTGATACAAATCTTATTTCGTATTTTATAATAGTGTGGTTTTCCTTAATACCCGTACTCCCAATATAAATTATTTGGAAAATAATAGCCAAGTTGTTTGGAATAATAATCATGTGCTGTTTCGTTCGAACCGACGAATGGTTCTCCTTTGGATTAGGGTAAGGGACCCAATTACTGTGCCTGTATTAACACATTCACGACCGGCGAATTTTTTCCGTTTCTAATACCGAGTACCTGCGAAAATAATGATATTCTGGTTGCCGCAAACTTGTATCGCTGAAGCAAGGATTAATTATTTTATTAAATTGATTGATAATTTTAATTTAAATCCAATCCCATTAATGCGCCCAATGTCGCCGCATTCGGAAACAAAAATTTCAGGACGTGAATTCACGTCAGCGGCGATCAGGAACGGAATTTAAAATGACGTGAATTCACGTCATCGATCGCGAATCTGTTAAAGTTAAAAAAAAAAGATATATAACACAAATATTGACTGAAAAGTTTAGTAATTTTTTCACTTTTTTAATCATCATTATGGTTTAAAAATAAGTGTGATTAATATAGGCACAGTAATTAGTGCCTCCGCAGTAATTGGCTCCCTTACCCTATATCATGATTATTCAAATTTTACCAGAACTACCCCAAACGGTGAACCCACATGTGAGAAGCGTATTGAAAAGCTTTGAAATCGATAGCAAACGGTTAAATTACAGTTACATATGTTAGTTTATGATGGAAAGTAATGGCAATCGTAATTTATGACGTCTCTGATACGTCATTTAAAGGGAAGGGGTTAGCGCAATTTTTGTATGAATATCTACGGTCCAGTAGCGAGTATCAATGCGTTCCGCGCGATTTAATTGTTCGTGATATCGTGATTCTATTTTAAATCCTAATCGCGAGCGCGGAATCATTACGTCGAATGGAAAGGGTGGGGAGGGGGCGAACTTGTTTGCTCTTGTATTTTTGTAATTTCGGTGAATTACGCCGCGGATGTAGTAATTCGAGAGAACAATATCGACAGAGCACGCCGGAAGGAACGAAACCTCCCATTTCGCCTTTTCCAATTTCTGGAGTGTCAATTTTGCAACACATGGCCCTTGCGTTATCACGATGGAAGATTACGCTTCCTCTCGTTTTTTCCCTCCTTTTCTCTCTTCTCCTCCTTCTTTTTTTTACTAAGGTATTGGGCAATTTCTCCGAATGGCTTGATCAAATTGTTCAGTTATTCGATATTGATCCGAAGAAATGATTTCATTTGAAAATATGAATTAAACGCAAACGAACACCGCCACTATCGCATTGAAATTTATTCTTTCTTGTAAAACTTTACACCTTATAAAACTTAATACTGTTTGCATAACATCGCTGCTCGATGTTGCAGCTGTTACATAAATTCGTCATAAATATTCATACTCTTAGACTGCAGATCTGTATGCAAAATAAACATTGAAGGAACAGGAATGGAAAAAAAATTTATTTTCAATCTTATTAATTACAATATATTCATATTAATATTTTATTTCGTAATAATAATGTCTTTAATATTTTATACTTCACTTAGTTTTGTCGTAAACGCATGAAACCTGCAGTCTATTCATAAACAATATAATGAACGTTCCACCGAAGTAATTTCACGACACACGGGGGTAGGTAATTTTCAAAATTTCGCTCGGCTAAATCACAATTTCCAATTGTACAATCTTCAAACAAATTTCCTAATTAAATCGCTGTTCGCTTCAATTTTCATAATTAAACGTTCGAATTGTCCAAAATAATTGACAAACGAACTTCAACAACGGAAATGCGTCAGCCCGGACGAATTCAGAAAAATTCGATTCTCACGGAAACGAGATAACATCGGGCAAAAATTTTCCCCTGCCGATTCGTGACGGAAGTTTCTTTGGTATTTGTTAATCAAACGGAATTTCGGACCGATGCGTTAATCGCGCGGTCGCGACAACAAGTCCGGAAATACAAGGGTGGAATCATGAGGAAAAAAAAAAGTTTTTAATATGACCAGTTCGAAGGGTTTGCGAAAACTGAAGTATTTTTATGAAACCGGGGGATCAGAAACATCCCTTGTAAGCTGTTGCACGGGATGCAGAGCGGCGGTGTAGTGTGAGTAGTGTACACGCCGATGCATGTATAAATTGAATTCACTATAGGAATTCCTCGTCAAAGAGAGGAATTCTTGCTTCCTCTTTTCCCGTCGTTATACAGCCCGCTCCTGTACAGTGTGACTTCGAGCGTGAAACTGTTCAAGGCCTCGGGCTGCACAACCATGTGGTCACTGATACCGAAGAGTCATGCATCCGAAAAGAAATCATATCTGTTATCTGTTATAGAAACGCATTTTTGGCAATTTTCTGGAAATTATTCCGTCTATTTAAACTTAATTAACTTTATGTAGGACACAGTTTCTTGGGAAATATTTATTTCACACGCACTATTTTGTATGTGCATTAATTCATATTTTGGGGGATGAAAACAGCCATCAAAGTTTCTACCTAGATAACATTTTTAAATTACGTATTTGTCGTATTATTTTACAAAGCTTACTTGCAAAAGACATTGGGAAATATTTATTTCATACGCACTATTTTGTATGTGCATTAATTCATATTTTGGGGGGTGAAAACAGCCATCAAAGTTTCTATCTAGATAACATTTTTAAATTACGTATTCGTCGTATTATTTTACAAAGCTTACTTGCAAAAGACATTGGGAAATATTTATTTCACACGCACTATTTTGTGTGTGCATTAATTCATATTTTGGGGGATGAAAACAGCCATCAAAGTTCCTACCTAGGTAACATTTTTAAATTACATAATTGTTGTATTATTTTACAAAGCTTACTTGCAACAGACATTGGGAAATATTTATTTCACACGTACTATTTTGTATGTGCATTAATTCATATTTTGGGGGATGAAAACAGCCATCAAAGTTTCCACCTAGATAACATTTTTAAATTACATAATTGTTGTATTGTTTTACAAAGCTTACTTGCAAAAGACATTGGGAAATGTTTATTTCACATGCACTATTTTGTATGTGCATTAATTCATATTTTGGGGGATGAAAACAGCCATCAAAGTTTCTACCTAGATAACATTTTTAAATTACGTAATTGTTATATTATTTTACAAAGCTTACTTGCAAAAGACATTGGGAAATACTTATTTCACACGCACTATTTTGTATGTGCATTAATTCATATTTTGGGGGATCAAAACAGCCATCAAAGTTCCTACCTAGGTAACATTTTTAAATTACATAATTGTTGTATTACTTTACAAAGCTTACTTGCAAAAGACATTATTCAAAGGACATTTTGTATCTAAATGTAATTGTGACATAAACGTTTAAAAAAACAGCCCCAAAAAATGGGTTTGAAAAATTAATTAGAAAGCTTGCCGGATGCTATATGTAAACGAAAGAAAGCTCCAGAATATTGTTAGAGTATAAAATGTTTGTATTGTCATTTATAAGGCTGTATATTAGTCGAAAGATTAAATAAACAACTAAGTAGATAGGACTAACTAAGAACATTTAAAGACATTATCACTAGATTGCTATTCTGATTACTGTTCTCTGATTACGTGTCCTTTCCACGGTTGTTAATAGAAGCTACATTATCGAATGCCAAAAATACATTCGCCGGCAAATGTTCTATAATGCGAACCATTCACGCCTATTTCTGTAAAGAAATACCGCAAGCAATTAGTCAGACGTCACGTGCTAATAAGCAGGAAGCTAGTTCGCACTCAGAGGTAAATCGGCATGTATCACTCACCCGAAGTAATCTGATATCCAATAGTTAGATAACCAGTTAGCAAAAGCACTTCGGTTTCGAACAGTTAAGTCAGGAAATGGACTCTATCAATTCAGTAGGTTATCAATCACTTCGCCAAATTAATATTCATATCGATCGACTCCTACCGCTACAGTCATTTATATTAATAACACACATCCACGTATTTTAGAATTCTTCAATATTGCTCTTTTGTAGCGAGTAAAATCATTTTTAAAGTAAAACATTTAAAACAATTGTCATTCTGAAAACGTGAACACCAAAATATTGGAGGATCTTCATTACTTTCAATATAACTTTGAACAAATTTTAAACGCATAAAATCTACAGTCTATTGGCCCACTGTATACTACACTGGCATCGTTTAACTGTCACAGTTTACCCCGACATTGTGATTCAGGATAGAAAGTGAATCTTCCTGCATTAATTTCTGAAAACGTGAACACCAAAATATTGGAGGAATTTCGTTATTTTCAATATAACTTTGAACAAATTTTAAACGCATAAAATCTACAGTCTATTGGCCCAGTGTATAATACACTGGCATCGTTTAACTGTCACAGTTTACCCCGACATTGTGATTCAGGATAGAAAGTGAATCTTCCTGCATTAATTTCTGAAAACGTGAACACCAAAATATTGAAGGAACTTCGTTATTTTCAATATAACTTTGAAGAAATATTAAACGCATAAAATCTACAGTCTATTGGCCCACGGTATAATACACTGGCATCGTTTAACTGTCACAGTTTACCCCGACATTGTGATTCAGGATAGAAAGCGAATCTTCCTGCATTAATTTCTGAAAACGTGAACACCAAAATATTGGAGGAACTTCATTACTTTCAATATAACTTTGAACAAATTTTAAACGCATAAAATCTACAGTCTATTGGCCCACGGTATAATACACTGGCATCGTTTAACTGTCACAGTTTACCCCGACATTGTGATTCAGGATAGAAAGTTAATCTTCCTGCATTAATTTTTGAAAACGTGAACACCAAAATATTGGAGGAACTTCGTTATTTTCAATATAACTTTGAACAAATTTTAAACGCATAAAATCTACAGTCTATTGGCCCACCGTATAATACACTGGCATCGTTTAACTGTCACAGTTTACCCCGACATTGTGATTCAGGATAGAAAGCGAATCTTCCTGCATTAATTTCTGAAAACGTGAACACCAAAACATTGGAGGAAATTCGTTATTTTCAATATAACTTTGAACAAATTTTAAACGCATAAAATCTACAGTCTATTTGACCACCGTATAATACACTGGCATCGTTTAACTGTCATGGTCTACCCCGCACTGCGGTTCAGGCTAGAAAGAGACTTTTTCTTGCATTAATTTTGTGTTTTATCGATTTCTGTGTTCAGACATGGATCCGCCGATCCACTCGAGGAAGGTCGCCGATCGACGAGGGAACGGGGATCACGGCAACCCGATCAGCGATCGAGATCATAGACTGAATCACGTGTACCAGGGCTCGCTTCGGGAAACGGGCTCGACCCTGGAGCCGTTCTTCGACGGCGACTCCGCAGCCGGGTCCTCCGTCGAAATTCTACCGGCGGCTACCTGTATCCTTCTGATAACATCCTGGCACCTGTTTGCTCTCACGTAAACAACGTTCCCGAGCGTACCGGAGAAGAGGAAAGAAGCAACGCGTTCAATTCAACGACGCCGGCCAATGATTTTCCTTTCTCCGCCACCGGCAACCGCGAATCCCCTGCGCGCATCCGTCGGCCATGATCCGATTCGTACGAAAATTTGTTTCTCCGACCACGAAACTCTTTGTACCGCTCCGCGTCATTCCATCGATGATACTCCACCGCGACTGCTATGCTCGAAATCGACTCGGTTCTGTTGCCTCGAGAAGAAGATTTTCTGGTAAGTAAGTAATGAGCAGACTGTGGATTTTACATCATGGAAGTCTGAGTTTTAATCCATTGAATTCTACCTTGAAATCTATGGATTATATAGAAATTTGTAAATCAGTTTCTGGAGAATATTAAATTTGTTTCTGTTTCTGTTAAAAAGAACACAGTCTTATTCTTTTTAAGGGATGAATCGAATTAAAAGTGTTCTACGTTCCGGTGAAATTTGTTTCAGATATTTCTCAATTTCTCTTCTCAATTGAAGGTTAATATTTATTCAGAATTATTTTGCGTTCTTCGTTTTATGGGGTCAGTTTAAAATAAGAACACTTTAATCTTGCTTACTCGCGTTCGTTCATTCGATTCAGAATATTCATTTACTTTCTACGATTCGAGCTTCAGCATCTCGAACGTCTACGAGAAAGTATAATTCTTTGTCTGTTCGATAAACGAGCACACTGGACCAAGCTCAGAAATTGGAAATTCGAACGAAAGCTTCGAGAAACGTTTTAGAACTTGTTACTATTGCGCGCAGTGCGGTTCAGAAAGTAGATCGGCCAGGTTTTTAATGCGCGCGGTACGGTGTTTTAACAGCGACGAGTTCACATTCTACCGGAGTAAACAGTTTTCTCGGCAATTAAGAAGACACGTCTGGTTACAGCAATTTCAGCATCCACCTGTTACTTGACAATCTGCCTGACCTACGTGTAAGTCCGCACTTTAATGTAGCACCACTTACACGATCTTGCGACAGAAGAATGAGACCCTGAGAAACTTTCCGAGCACTTCCGAATGTACAGGGTATTCACGGAATCACGATACTAAGTTGCACACACCTGTGGCACTCGTTAACTCTTTATGTCCTGAGTCGTGCAATTTTTTTCTTTTTGTTTCCGTTGCTGTTCTTATGTCGGACGTCTGCCGTAGAACTTTTTAAACAGCGCGAACAGTGTGTTCGAATGAAACAACAGTAACTCAGAATTTATCTGGTAAATGTTAGCACAATCATTTATAAAGTCCACTACGGATTTCGTGCATTTATCACAAGAATGAAAAGATGTTAGAATGATTTAAGGACATTGATATGTAATTTTCTACTTTTTAAGATCATTAAAAGGGAAAATAAAATTTTATATAAACTCAGTCTCTCACAACAGACGTGGACAAATTTTATTTTGCTATAACAATCCGCAGTCGAATGCATCATTTTGCATTTGTCTAGATTAATATAAAAATATCCACTACTTGCACAATGAAAATTCAATTAATTTTTGTCAATATTTAAGGCAAACGTGATTTAGTTCTCCAAGGAAAATATTCATAATTTTTTCAAAAATCCTCGACCAGAAAATATTAACGTGGCACATAAATATATGTGAAAGAAGACCATACTGCAATGTTTGTACAAATTGTTGCTGTCATTTGATATTTTAATGTTACAGGCGTAAAGGTATAAATGCAGATAATATAAATATTGAATGAAATGAAATACAAAAAGTCGAAACATAGTGGGGTCAACATTTCAATGGAGCTGATATTTCAAAATATTTTAATTATCGCCTTTCAGGGCATAAAGAGTTATAGTGAACTTTCGAACTTTCTTCATTTTTTTATAGTGTCGACATTCACTCATTTAACACTGAGATTATCAGGTGGTAGATTATTAAACAAATTCGTGCACAAACTGCAACGAAAACTGCATTCTTTATAGATGATAAATAAACTCTTTAACTGCCAGTAATTCTAATATTAAATCACACAATTTCCAAACCATATGATACAATTTAGGTTTCGATTTATTTGTGAAGAAACGTTTTTTATATGACAAGTTGTGGTAAAATAAGAGAAAACGCGAAAGCTTAGCTATACAGATTAAGTCGATTACACAAAGTGATATAACGGAATATCATAGTATAATAAATATTGCCGAGAGGAAGGAGAAGAGTGAGAAAAAAAAAGTCGAGCGACATAAAAAGTTAACGAATCACTCGTAGATTAACTATAACTGACTGTTTGGAGGAAAGTTATTGACAATAATAAAACATATTTTTATGACGCAGCTCATTTTAAGTTCCTCTCAAATGAACGTCGAATATTCCAAGCAAAGGATAACTTTCTTACACTTAATATATATTACAATTTTTAAAAAATAAGTAGTTTTCTGTTAAAGAAAATTGTCCGGTTTCTCGATCGTCTCTCTGAAGAATATTCCGGCGTATTAATTGTGACAGAAGAACTGTTTTATCGTAACGGAAAAGTAAATATTGTAAAAGTTGCAAGGGGATAAAAAACAAGATTCATTTTATTCTACCGAGTATCGACCAATTCCGTGGACAAACAGAGACGAGAAACAAATTGAGAAACACTATTAAAATCGGGCGCGTGGAAACGAAGTTTCGCGTTCGTCAAGTTAATGAAAAACAATTAATTGTTAAGCGACGAGTACTTCACATTTTCACAAACCAATTGAAGGGAATGAAAATGGCGCTCGTTTTCCTCCAGTGGTGATTATCTTGATTACAGAATGGAGCGTTGTTGTTATAGCTACATACATACGTTATCGTAAAACTAACTGGCTACTTCATAGTGTAGATATTAACTCGTAATAATTATCATAATAATATATATATATAAGATAAGGAACTGCAACATAAATAAAGAACTCTGATACAAGAAATTGATAAAATCACACAATTTTCTTTTCACTGTAATAATTGCACGCATGCAAGCAGTGCAATGTTCATGTATCATGATGTTGTGAGCAACCTGTATGTTTCGGAACGTGTCGGAAGAATATTAAGAAAATTGAAAAATGAATATTTCTCATTTTTGTTAAGTAGAAACAGAATTCTGTTGTTCTTTTATCAATATTTAAACCCACCGCACGCTATGCCGGAGTCATTCGCAACAACAAAACAAAATTGCTACAAGTTGCAAAAAGGTCGATTAATTTTCCCAGAAAAGATTGCTAACCGTATTTTCAGATCGTTAACATGATTTCTTAATAGACAGAACCGATGTTTCAATATTAATCATACGCGTCTTGCAGTAAATAAATTGCTCCACTTTCTCTGGATTGAAATGAGTTTAAATAATCCACGACCAATGATGACAGATAATATCATAATTCATCAGAAAGTATAAGAAAGAATAGAGTGCAGATCGCATACGCGTTAGGACACTTCAGGGACCTCGGCCACGAGTTGCAACCACATTTCTGAAGAAACTTTCGATAGTGATCCGAGTCCTCGATTTCGCCGGATTCCCTGTTTATTCATACTAAGCGCCTTGGTATTTATAAATCACTATAACCGCACCGCGAACGTGGAATTAACCCTTAGCACTCGAGTGGTGACTCTGAAGCACAGTGGTGTTTCTAGTGAGAAATTGTTGCGACAGTGTTTCAACGAAATTACGAAAAATATTACAAAATATTTGTTACATTACAAAATTTGTATTCGATAGATTACTAAACATTTAAATATTGTACGTGTAAATCGAATCAGTTTCGTATGAATAAAATGAAAGTATTCGAAGACGGAAGAAAAAGGTTTTAGAATGCGCCGAGTGCAAAGGGTTAATATTCGGACGAATATGGAGACGGGCGAATGTCGTAACGGCAGGGACGAAGATCGTCGTGGATCGTGGATCTCTCGTCATGTTGAACAGCTCCACGGCGCGATTGTCCGTCTAGGCTTAACGAGATATCTCGTTAGCACTGCATGTTCGTTCGCGGTCTCTCTACCTCTTTCTACTTCTCCTCCTTCCCCTCCATCCCTCTCTCTTCCTCCTTCCGACTCGCTTCAATACCGGCCGTCGATTGTCTGATCTGTTACGGTGATAGAATTATTAAATCCCAGGTTTCGGTTCTTCGTTCTGTTTTTTTTATTCTCGTCTAGACTCCCCAGCGCCGTTTTTCTCTCCCCTATTTTTCCATCCCCCGCTACGCGACGCATTGTTACGATCGCCGATAAGAGTAATCGACAACCGAGATAAACACGTGGCTGTTAATATTACAGCTGAAATTGTTAGGCGAATTACAGGAACCCTGACGGGCGTCGGTCTTCCCATCTATTGTACGATTATAGTCATTGAACGTTATTAACGGATTCTGTTACTTAGCGTAGCTGGAATCGTTCGGTGGATCACCGTGGTGCAGATCTTTATGGATTCGCATCGTGTGATGTGTATAATCGTCTGTAGACTGCGATTTTTATTGAAAACAGTAATAAGCATACCGAGCGAAAAATAGTATTCAACAGTATTCTGAAATTCTTGAAATGTTTCTACTGTTCGCGTTTGATCTCACTTTTCGCCATGGATGCATCAAATCCGCAGTTTGGTACACTTCGATACGATATAATGAAGTTTCGTTTTGAGTTTTAGTTCACTGGAAATATCGATAGAGAGCATTTCATTCGAATCTTTTAACATCTGTCTTTAAATATTGTGAATTTGCAGAAGATTTCACACGGTACAGTTAGAAATATTATTTTGCCGCATTTTCAGTTGTTCGTGTTTGTTATCCACGTTTTGAAGATGTATGTACACAGAAAAGGAAGACTTACTTCTATGGTGTAGGTATGATCGATGGAATGATTAATTACTAGGTGTAGAAATTACAGTAAAGTCTTGATCTACGCCGAACGGAGCTACACGATCTTAGTCAAACTTCTTTCGAGAGAAGAAGTAAACTTCCAACATGATTATTCTTGCTCCAGGTCATTTCAAGGTCAAGAAGGTGGTATCCACTAAATTCAGTTTTTTAAAGTAAAACAAAATATACTATTCCATTTTAAAAAATATCGGTGAACTTGAAAATTCATTAAAAAACACAAATTTTTTCTTCGCCATCAAAATGGCCCCCTGCGATAGTGTCACTTTGTCCTCTGAAGTTTTCTGATAGGACTGTAAATACGAATGATGTTTAGGTGTTCCCATTTATGTGGGACACCCCGTAATTTGAATTTAGTTTATATTTAGTGGTTTTATTGACGGTGTGCAGTGCACCTTTGGCCGCGGGGTGCGTTTTTACAATCGCTGTCCTTTTCTACGTTCGGCGAGGTCGAAGAGGTCACAAGAAAATAGCTCAGCCCTGCGGGATCTATGTCACAGCACGAGGATCGGGCTTAGATCAAAACTTCACTGTAACTCGGTGTCCTCTTGTCAGAACAGATGACACGATTATTTGTTCGCATTTTTTCTGGTTGCATTTCAGTTGTAGAAAAATGCGAGCAAACCCACGAGAAAATGGTCTGTACGTCGGCTGTTCTGTAAGCTAAGAAATTTTCGATCCTATTTAGGTAATAAATATGTTGTAAACATTGGAGAACCTATAGAAATCTCTTTCGAGGAAGGATATTGAAATATATACATTTTTTCTGTGAATGAACGGCAATTTTAAGAGGGTACCGAATCGATTTCTGCACTTGATGCAACTCGAATGGAAACACAATGAATTGATTATTGTTAACAATTTACGCGAACCCATACATATCCCTGATCAATTACAAGTAGTGATATAATTTTTTCGATTGTAAAGAGCGTTTAAGAGTACAGAAGTCTGAAGCGATCGTCAAGATTTGTAACGAAATGAAAACCGAGAGATCGGACTGAGTTTATAGGGATCGGTACAAGCCTTTTCGAAAAGTTTATTTTCGAATCGCGTGAGTTCTTCTATACCAACTACAAATTTCAATGAAATTATCTGAAAAAACGAAACCCTTGAAGAAAATGTTTATTCTACTTATTTTATTAACCGAGAAGGAACGTATCACCGGATGTGAAACACCTTGTACAATTTTTATTCAACTTACCTCCGGTCTAATGTTCAAACATGATTCAAGTGTGTGTCTGTGTTAAGTATTAGTAAACTTGAAATATAGAACGTTGACTGCCAAATTTGTTGCTATTTGAATATATAGTTAGGACGAAATGTGTTGGATGACTCCGAATGAAAGGATTTACGATTCTAAGCACAAAAATATTCGCTTGACGATTGTTAGTGACATAATACGAATAAACTTGTTGTATTTAATAACCGAAGAGTCCTTTAATCGTTCGAGGAAAATATCTTTTGGTTGCTCAACCATTATTTCATTTAGTTTACAATACCGGTCGAAAATATGGGACCAAGTTTCACAATATTAACAACTGTAGACAGTTTCTCTTCTATTATTGTTCCTGTTTTTGTTAGTATATTTTTCATTGGCTTCAGATTCATCAACATTTTTCATATTTTCTGAAACTACATGCTTTCTCGTCTACACATTTTATCTTCAAGATGAATCGCAAGAAGGTCCATACGATAGAGTTCTGTAAACAAATGAATGGTACGGAGATTATATAAAAAATGTATTAAAGGTTTAAACGTACCATCAGACATATCATTATCACCAATCATATCACCAAATCTAACTGAAAACAATCCGCATTAAGCCACACACAAAAAAATGAAAACATCAAAATCCAGCATTAACCTCTTGCACTACAACATCGAGTCAGACTCGTGATCAGGATTTTGAACAGAATTATTAATTTCCCTTAAACCAAAATAGAATTTCGCTTGATTATTGTCGATATACAGGGTGTTCCAAAAATGTGGTTGTTCCTTGAAAGAGGTGATTCCTGAGGTCGTTTCAAGTAACTTTTTCCTTTACGAAAATCTTCTCCGCGGCTTCGTTCAGGAGATATTAACGAAAAACGCGGACCAATCACAGCGGCAGGTGTCGTTGAACGCGACGTTGGCATTGGCCGAGCCGGAATCCGTCCGCCATAGCCGCGCTCTGGTTGGTCCACGTTTTTCGTTAATATCTCCGGAACAAAGCGGCGGAGAACATTTTCGCAAAGGAAAAATTTGCTTCAAATTACCTCAGGAACCACCCCTTCCAAGTACGTACAACATTTTTAAAACAGTCATTCGAACATTCACACGTAAAATACAAACTTCCAGTTTCCTCTAGGAAACTATAAACGACAAAGAAGTTCCAATCGCTCTAACCGTGAGATGAATCGTGGTGGAAAGGGTTAATGTCCATTCGAATCTGTTTCTTACCGAAAACACCCCCAACATCCCCTTTCAGCCGACCCAACACGCGAACAGAATAACCAAAACACTCTCTGTACATTATCCGAACAGCGAAACATGTGAAACAAAGCCAGCGGTAAAAAGAGCGTCGCGCGAAGCATGACGGAGAGGGTTAAACCCGAAAAAAAAAGATGAAACGAGTCACAGGGGCGTAAAATTGATAACCGAAACGGAGGTAAGGAGAGCTCATCCGGAATTCCAGCGGGTCACCGCGTGTATTATGCAAATCGCAATCGAGCCGGTTGTAACGATAACGATAAACGCAGTCCCACGAAAAAGTATAATTATTCATTCGTCGGCGCGGACGCGTTTTGCCAGCGCCACCCACCCCCTTTCCCCCATACCCCTGAAATGCCGACCGAAAATCGCGTCCCCGAGAATTTCGCGCGCGAATCACCACAGAGTCGTTAATTAACCCTTAAGCGAACTATCGAGGCCAATGCGGCCGAACGCTTTACGCTAATAATTAGATTGCGGATCCTTGTGCAAAATAAAAATGATGTACATCGATAAGGAACAGAGATTAAACTAACCCTTCGCACTCGGCGCTATTTTCATTCTAAAACTAAATTTTCCTTCCGTCTTGCAATATTTTTATGTTATTCATACGAAACTGATCCGATTTACGCATATAATATTTAAGTGTTTAGCAATCTATCGAATAAAAATTTTGAAATGCTGCAAATGTTTTGTAATATAATTTGTAATTTCTTTGAAATAATGCTACAACAATTGCTAGTGCAAAGGGTCAAGATGTATTTCTTCTTCCGATAATTTTGATAAATCGCAGCGAATATAACGTCTTCGTAATTTAGCGTTCCAGTTAATTAATTTACTGATAAATGCATGGGATCCGCTAATAATTGTTTAATGCGTAACTGTTAATAGTACAGCCACTTGTGAATTTATGTTAAATGATTTTTGTACCGTTTCAAAGCACTTTTCCATGGTCCATTTAAGGGTTAAGAGAAGCTGTGGCCGCGCTTTCGATTCGGTGTGCGTGCACGAAAGAATAATTGTTTAATGCGTAACTGTTAATAGTACAGCCACTTGTGAATTTAGATTAAATGATTTTTTGACCATTTCAAAGCACTTTTCCATGGTCCTTTTAAGGGTTAAGAGAAGCTGTGGCCGCGCTTTCGATTCGGTGTGCGTGCGCGAAAGAATGCCGCGTTGCTTGTATGACGAGCTTCCACCTTAAGTAGCGTAACAGATAACGAAAGACGGGGAGAGAGAACCGTGAAAAGGAATAGAAGAGAGCGAAGGAAAAGGGAGAACGATCCTCCCGTTCGCTATCCTAAAGAACGCGTTCCGTTGTTTTCGCGAGAAACGAGAATACGCCACGGCGCGAATATTGAGTAGCGATCCAGCGACCGTCTGTGGCTGTGCGCGTGTGCGAGATAAAAATCGACTATGCCTGTGCGTGCGAAGGACGCGAGCTGTTCTATTTTTCTGTAAATAAATTCCCCTTCGTACAGCTCTGGAAGTTGGCTGCGAATCTTTGTTCGTTAACGTGAAACATCGTTCTCCTTCGTTTAGAAAATCGTCTGTCTGCTCTTCGCAATAGAATCGATTTTTATAGCGAAAGAAAAGTTGCGAGGATGGAAATTTGCACGAACATCTGCAGTCTACTAATAAGTATTGCGAACTCCAATTGTTTAGTAGGCGGTGATCGTTTTTATTGCTGTAGAATGGTTTTAGCGTCCTTGACGGGTAGACTGCGGATCCTTTTCTGTTTCATAATTTTCTAAGGACCAGAACAAGCAATTTCTGTTAGGCGGAATCGAGAGCGTCTTTGACTTTCATGTAGATTTTTATTGTTTTCTCTCTCTCTCTCTGCAGTATATCGATTTTTATAAAATAAATTATGAAAGTGGAAATTCGCAGTCGATTTATAAGTACCGAGATTTCGAATTGTTTAATCGTTGGTGTTCGTGCTGGTTTATTGCTGTGGAGTATTTGTTATTGTCACGGGTAGACCGCGGATTCTATGAGTTTATACTAAAAAATTAATAATTTTTATTGTTGTTGTTGAGACAGAAAATTTTGCATTTTGCATAAAGTATCCGCAGTCTATCGACGAAGCAACTTCCATTGAAAATTTTATCTTAAAATGTTCTTATTACGAATTTTATTTTATTTTTTGTTCAGGCTTCGATTAAATGTTGCTTTAGAGCAGGGGTTCCCAAAGTTTTGCCTAGGTCGGCCAAATTATTGCAAATTCCAAAATATTTGGCGAGCCACAAGAAAAAAGAAAGGTAAGAGTTTGACACAAGGGAAATATTTGTACTAATTTTATAATCTTTCTTTATTAATGACAACAGTTACTTTTTGTTACGAACTTTTATTAACACATTTCAAGAGTATAATTCGCGAGCAGCATTTTGGGAATCCCCAGTTCAGAGTGTCTCTATAGTGAATTAATTAACTATAACATTGAAGACGACTGATTTGACGTGACACGATTTGTAAATGTACTATAAGGAGCACTTATCTAACTTAAAGCGTCGAACAAAAATGATTGCTCGGTTCGCCTAATCGAACGAACGTGCCAAATATGTGTAAATTGGGGGAGGATGTCTTGTATTGATTAGATGTATAATTCTTTCGTTTTCCTCTTGTTTCCTCAGCTTCGAGTGTTGACTGGTTTTTGTGAACACTTCGATCGTGAATGTTTACGACAGTGTTGCATACCAAGGTCCTGTCAGTACGTCTACGAGTATTCGGGTGAATAAATTTAATGTTTACAATAATGTCCGATGCTATCGAAGTCACGACGGCGTGATAACAACACTGTGGCGGTGTACTTAAATATTTTCTAAGCATAAAGGCGACTAGATCATAGAAGAGTTTTATTTAATTAAAGCCCAATGTGTGCAGAACTCCAGCTTGAACAAATTTTCATTTAACTTGTTCGGAACGGGATCCTGCTTGGGACAGAAAATCATGCGATATTTTTCAACCGACGATAGGTCGGTAATAGTTATAATATTTAGGTTCGAACTATCGGCACAATACAAAATTGACAAAATGTTGAGGAGACCATTTTTATAAATCCCTTCTATAAGCAGTTCATTCGAAAACAATTATAAATATGGGTACAAGCGATGAAGGGTGATTAAAATTAAATTGCAAAATCGTCATTTTTTTAAAGTTTTCAAAAATTCAGAACTCGGAAACGACGTGGAGAAATGGATGGGAGTTATAGTGAGCGTTTAGGAGATTTGGAACTAGAGAGTTGGACACGTGAAATTAGGAAGTGGGAAATTAGGGAAACGGACGTTTGAGAAGGTGGAAACAAGAAAAATGGACGTTTAAAAAATTGGAAACCGAGAAAATAGACCGCTGGGAAATTTGGAAATTAGACAAATTGTCGTTTGGGGAACTGGGAAATTAGAGAAATGAAGTTTGGACAGGTGGAAACGAGGAAAATGGGCGCTTAAAAAATTGGGAAACGAGAAAATAGACCGCTGGGAAATTTGGAAATTAGACAAATTGTCGCTTTGGGAACTGGGAAATTAGAGAAGTGAACGTTTGGAAAGGTGGAAACGAGGAAAATGGGCACTTAGGAAATTTGGAAATTAGAGTTGGACACGTGAAATTAGGAACTGGGAAATTAAGGAAACGGACGTTTGAGAAGGTGGAAGGAAGGAAAATGGACGTTTAGAAAATTGGAAACCGAGAAAATAGACCGCTGGGAAATTTGGAAATTAGACAAATTGTCGTTTGGGGAACTGGGAAATTGGAGAAGTGAACGTTTGGAAATGTGGAAACGAGGAAAATGGGCGCTTAGGAAATTGGGAATCGAGAAAATAAAATCGGGAAATTGGAAATTAGGAAAATCGATGTTTTGGGAACTGCGATCTTGAAAAATAAGGAACTAGGGAACTTGAGCATGTGTTTGACAGTGTCAGAAATCGGGATTCTGTGAAAGCAGAAACAGAAAGTATAAAACTTGGAAACTGGAAAAAACTTTGAAAATTAGATTCTTATGAAAGTAGAGATTTCAAGAAACGAAAACATGGAAACCGACGAAACAAAGGATAATACGGTTCCGAACAAGTTAAGTACCGATACGAAACTCTAGTCCCAGCTGCGAGTGTTTCGTCTGATTGCGAGTGTTGAACAAGTGCGTCGATGCAAACTAGAGGTGATGATACTTAATAACAGTGGATGCGAGGATCCTATTTATGTGTAGATTGTGTAAAATACGAAATAGATCGAAAACGATATTATTGAAATTATTGGATTGTTGACTGTAGGTGTTTACAACGGTTATATAAAATGTACACATATGTATTAGGCGGTAAGTTATAAATAATACAAAAGAGGAAATCAAACGATGGCGAGACTGGCCTTCCACGTTTCGATGACACAAATGACTTTCCTTCGAGGTCGCTGCGACGAATGGAAACGATTCGCATTTGCCGCAGTTCAGAACTGGCAAAAAGTCTGAGAAGAGTGGTACCGGAAGTAAAGATTTCTGTGTTCCATATTTCTGCTCTCCGATCATTTATACCACTCTTCTGCTTGAGCTACAGGTATTAAACCCAATGCCGACGCTCAAAGCTACGCTTATTTTCAGAACGAATTTACGTCAATTCGTTCGGAAAAGTTAAGTGTGAATTCGCCTTTACCTGTGACATCGAACGTGCACGCGGAGGACTGTGCATTTGCGATTCGTCGAAACCATCGAGGCGAGAGGGTGCGTTGTAAAATATTCCACCGAATCATCAATCCGTCAACCAGACGGTCCCGAGAGTGTGTAAATACTTCCGTTCACAAGTCATTTAGTTCGATCATCGAGAGATTCGAGTGGCGAGTCAGTAGTCCCCTTGCCGAGAGCAAAAGTTGCGAGAGGAAGAAAGGGCCACCTGCAGGCTTCGCACTCGAAATTAATCCTCTTGCAAATCGAATTTGCCTTTTTCTTAATCAAATTCACCCTTTTGCAACCACGGTTTTTTTACAAATTTGGTTTCTTAAGCTACTTCAACGAAATACATCCCCCGTACAGTTATTATTCAAAAATTTCATCGCATGTATAACGGCATAAGTAAGTGTGAATAAAATTACAAAAAGACGATATTG
Organism: Halictus ligatus; assembly: GCA_028454255.1. Classification (NCBI taxonomy): domain Eukaryota; kingdom Metazoa; phylum Arthropoda; class Insecta; order Hymenoptera; family Halictidae; genus Halictus; species Halictus ligatus. The sequence continues at coordinate 2,734,001 of CM052131.1, forward strand.
CACCACTTCACTTTTAAGTCGCCGACCAGATGAATTTGATTTACGAAAAGTTGAATTTGCATTTCAAATAGGTTAATTTGAAACGCAAAAAGGTGAATATAGCCTGCAAAGAGATAAATTCGGAGTGCAAAGCCTGTGTCTCGAACAAAAATGTACCGAATTTAATAGACTAAGTCGAGCGGCCGCATTAACATCGATATTCGACCTTCGTGGACGAAACGACATCCCATCGGTCAAAATTGAAAAGGAGAAAGCAACAAAATTCGGTGTTTCCAAAATCCTGGTACGAGCTGCAGGCCGGTAATTTTTCGTGCAAGAACAAGTCGAAAAAACAGGTATAACATTTTTTGACCTCGCTTTTCGTGGCTTCGTTTTCGAGGTTCGAAAATCGAGTTCAAAGGTCCGTCAAGTCCGTGTACACTAGACTGCGAATTTTAAAAAATTTAGAATTGCCGTTACAATATTTTCAACTGCTTCAAATTATTCGGAAAAGAAATAAATGTATCTTATAATTGGCCTGTAGATTTCCTGGGTTTACGACAAAAATTAATACCACTTAAAACAGTGGAAATATTAAGTTTATTTAAGGATGTTAATACATTGTCCTACCAAGATTGTTAACATTAGATTTAGATCCGTCAAAATGACGGATTCTAATATTTTTAAATTGCGAATATTGAGATTGTACAAATGCATCTAAGAGCAATTATTTAACAAATTGATTTCTTTGGGTATATATTATTTAAAAAATGGCTACAAGCTTTGATCGATACGTTCATGTTACTTTTCCAAAGAAATGTAAAATAATCATTTTTAGTGCTCCGTAAACCTAGTGTTAAAGGACAAAAGAAAGATGCATTTCGCTGCAGATACCGACAAATGTTATTTTGCATAAACATCCGCAGTCTACGTATAATCGATGCAGACCATGTTCCCTTCGCCTAAAAATCCGCAGTCCGCTTATAGTGCTCGCAATAAGTAGAAACAGTAGATCATGATCAGACGCGTCTTCCAACTCGATTTCCTCGAAAACGGTGCGTCGAACGAGAAAATATTATTCCTGTTTTTCGACTTGTTTCTGCGCGTAGAATCGTCGCCTGTGTTGTGCCACGATTTCGGAAACACCCTGTACATCCAACGCGTCATATCTCGAATACATATCGACGATTCGTTCCGCGCTCGTTGCGTTTCCACCGACATATCGGAGGGACGATTTTTCCAAAAAAAGAAAACAGAAAAAAGAATAAATAAATATGCTCCCCCGTCGACACCAAGCGATTGCTCGCTCGTTAACGATCCCGCTGATTATTGCTTGATACCCGTAATGCGACGCGAGGCTAGCGAGTAGGCCGATTAATTAAGACGGGACGCGAAATTAGTAGGATTCTCGACGTACCCGCATACACGTACCGTAAGCGATTTGTAAACGAAGAAATGAAACGGAGAGAAATTAGGACAACTAACGGACGCACGAGTGTGTACTTTAGCCTTTAAGAAGGACGATTGAAGCTGTCCTCGCGTGTGAATGGTCTGGCCTTAATATATATTTTGCAATACATATACATACGTTATGTACGTGGCGAGGTACCGAATAGAGGAGGCTGTTTCTCCGACACTGTGAATACGATCACCTAATCCTCGAGTCAGATGTGGGGAAAAGCACGGTGCACGCTTGGACAGGAGATCAAAAAACATCCTGACGCATCGTCACGACACTGTTCGCCCGTGATCAATTTCTGAAAACGCCAAGTCCTGACGCGAATCTGACAAAAAACCAACGCGAACGTTCGAACTCGAAACGGAGGACAAGTAACAGGAGACACTTCTCTTATTTCGTTTGTCGGAACGCATTACATGTACTCCATTTTGGGGAGTTTTTGGTAGACAACCTGATCCGGAAGTTTAACCTCTTAGCCCTGTGTTTGTTGGGTAAATTATTCCTTCGAATTCGTTCCTTTAAGATCGACAATTCCGACAGGAAAAACTTGATAATTGTTTATGGAATTCTTGACCTCGGTTGCTCTTTACATCTTAGAATAAATTTCGAAACATGTTACGAGCAAACAAAGTGTGTTGACCAATTGTGACCGATAAGATATTTAGAAATGTTTTTGATTCGATGCTTGGAAAAATCTGCCTGGAAAAAAATGTTTGGAAAAATCATTTTTGAAATTAGTCAGGTCAAGGAACGAATTTTAATTTTATTTCGAACGATCTTCTAAATTAATCAGGACCGTGGGTGAATTCGGATGATCATGCATAACATAGGAATTGTTCCTGAATCATGCGGATGTCACGGTGTAAAGAGTCCAAGGGTGTACCGGGCTTAAAATGATTACGCGACGCATCGCACACTGTACAATAATCACGCGCATACACATGTTATATACAAATCTATATTATACATATGATATAAATATGAGTAACGGATATGCATACCTGCGTCGATGTAATTAAAACTAATGTCCCGTGTAACGTGACTCCGGTAACGGAAAACTGTACTAAGCCTACTAATGAGTTGTCGCACCGCTGGTACCAAAGGGAGAAAAGTATATGAACTGAATAAAGGGAGGATTAATGTAACTTCTATTGTTTGTTATTTCCAGAACCTGTAGCTCTTAAACATATTTATTAAAAAGCCTATACAAACTTTAATTTCAATGGTCTGATTTCTGTCTCTAATAAGCTTTCAAAGAAAAAAGAAAATTGAACATATCACTTTAAAACTATATTTCTTTCTTACGCTTTACATTCACATTATTTTCAATTGCCGAGATTAATTCTGCTCAATTTAATATTTTGACCGGAAATTGTTGTTGCATTATTACTTCACACTAGCAGGTATTGCATTATTTTCTAGGATAAGCTCTCGATGCAATATCGTTTTGCACGTTTAAATTGTACTCGAAATTTTTTTCATCGCAAAACATTTTCGGAAATTTTCTTAACTGCCAGCGCAGAAAGGTTGCCTTTCGCAAGCAATCTCTTTTGAGTCGAACGAACGGTTCGCATGTTCACACGCGTATGGAAAGTTAATCGGAATTCGAAAAGCTCATTCATATTTTAGTTTGTGCCCCGGGACGTATTGTCGCATTGTAGCCAGCCACGCGATAGCATTGTTTCTGCCGCATTACACGTTGTTTTGAAGTCCATCAAAATTCCCATTGTATATGTGTCTGTCGGCAACCTATCCGACTCGATTAAATTCGCGACAGAACCGAAACGTTGTATTGACCTGTACGGTTATTCAATTTAATGACCAGCCGCTGACGTCCTTTAAGCTGCAATCCAAACAGTCCCGCGCGAACTCATGAATGAAAGTTATGCACTAATCGGGATACAATCATTCCCAAAAACATCCACAGTTACTCCCGTTAATTGCTCGCACGCACTTCCAAACAGAATAACTTGTTTACAAATGGACCAAACGATTTCAATTTATCGGTAAAGCTAGAATACTCGATTTAATAAATGACCTGCGACGAAAATGTTGGAAACATTTCATTTGCTCGAAGTCACGGAAAACAGAAAGGTAGGAGATTTTTTATTTGGTTTATCGGTTATAAAAGTTACATCTAAACTGTGTCTTTGTATTTTTGTAATTGCGTGTAACGAGGCGCGAAATAATCTCGATTCAGATTAAAATATGAAAGTAAACGATCGAGTCATCGGTTTGTATGGAACGAAAACTCCAGCATAGGCCTAGAACTCGCAGGTTAATGAAAATGACTTCTTTTTTTTATGCGGGCAAGTCATATTCTGCATAAAGATTCGCGGACTGTTTATAATTATAGGAGTTAGGTCGTGATACCGGGAAATGTTTCAGGCTCGCGAAAAAATGTGCAGCGGTATCCGCAAAAACTGACGCCGCATACGCGCATTGGTATTTGTTGACCCTGAACGAGATCATCCGACTTTCTAGCCCTCGGTTGCAGCGCACAAAGACCGCAAAAGGGTACTCTCCATTTATATCGTTCAAAGGGACACGGGCCCGCGATCCCAGCGAACCGTTATTCGGGGATCAAATGGAATGAGTTGTATCCTGTTTAGTTGGCACGTTGTGAAATCACTGACGGCCGAAACATCGAACGTTCCATTGATTACTGACCGAAAAACCGAAATCCTTGCAAATCCTTACCATTCGCGGCACGTGGCCGCTCGCGCGAATTAATTTCACGGCGAAGTCCGCACATTCGAGAACGTTCATTACCGAAATTGCGGCTGAAATCATGGTACACGCAAAACTAAAATATCTTGCAAGGGGCATCGCCCAATTGTTAGACGAATCGTTGTTTTCCTTGTAGAAGTTCCATTTTCGTAAACAAAAATTCCTTGCTGAAATATACACACTCAGTTAAACATTTGCAAGACGATTTAATTGAAAACAAATAGTGTTCCTTGACCAGACATTCTATTTCTTTTGAATCGAACTGTACACGTATTGCTACATATACGATACTGTTAATATAAAAAAAGAATCGAACATTTGCAAGATGATTTAATTGAAAACAAATAGCGTTCCTTCACCAGAGATTCTATTTCTTTTGAATCGAACTGTACACGTATTGCTACATATACGATACTGTTAATATAAAAAAAGAATCGAACATTTGCAAGATGATATAATTAAAAACAAATAGAGTTCCTTCACCAGAGATTCTATTTCTTTTGAATCGAACTGTACACGTATTGCTACATATACGATACTGTTAATTTAAAAAAAGAATCGAACATTTGCAAGATGATTTAATTGAAAACAAATAATGTTCCTTGACCAGACATTTTATTTCTTTTGAATCGAACTGTACACGTATTGCTACATATACGATACTGTTAATATAAAAAAAGAATGGAACATTTGCAAGATGATATAATTAAAAACAAATAGAGTTCCTTCACCAGAGATTCTATTTCTTTTGAATCGAACTATACACGTATTGCTACATATACTATACTGTTAATATAAAAAATGAATCGAACATTTGCAAGATGATATAATTAAAAGCAAATAGTGTTCCTTCACCAGAGATTCTATTTCTTTTGGATCGAACTATACACGTATTGCTACATATACGATACTGTTACTATAAAAAAAGAATGGAACATTTGGAAGATGATATAATTAAAAACAAATAGTGTTCCTTCACCAGAGATTCTATTTCTTTTGAATCGAACTATACACGTATTGCTACATATACGATACTGTTAATATAAAAAAAGAATCGAACAATATACCGAGATACGACCTTCGGTTGACCTTGATACGAAAACACTGAAACTCCGTTGAATCTGTGCATTCTTTCCGTACAAATATTTGTAACTTTATTTCAAGAAGAACAATGGTCTTCGAACCTCCAACATGAATCGTACGAATTTAATTTAAAACGTGTTATTCAAAATAATGAAAATTTTTGGGGTAAGTACACGAAACGCGCTGAATAAAAGGATAATAAAGTTTTGCCGGTGCATATCTCGAATATTTCGTTTCCCGGGGCTGCTCGAAGGTTGATGGTCTAACTCTTTTTCTACGAGAATGTTGCTTCGCTTTTAATGAGCGAACATAATATTCATTTTGCGCCCGGATGAACGCGCGTCTTTTATATTGTTCCAGCGGCGTTCAAGACCGAAATTACATGTTAATGCGGAAAGGGCCGTGAACAGGTGATGGATACATAAAAACGGGCCAGACGAACAAGAAAGGAAAATATATGGAGCCTGAAAGTTGAGTAGCAACGATGATGAGCGAAGTTTACAGGCACGCGTGAGAAGCTGCTGCTGCTGCAGCTTTTTCTTGAGTGATAAAGGCATCCGCGACGAACGTCGCCCTACAAATTGATTTCGTCATTTTCCAGAAAATTTTATATACCTCTGGCGAAGATTATTTCGAACGTTGCGTCGCGCAATCCTTAAATCGGTAAGGAAAATAATTTTATACGTATTTTCCCATCGGCGACGAGGTTCGTACATGGTTTTCGATATGAAACATTTTAAATGAATATTGATTGTACGTTTTTCTCGTTGTTCTAACTATTAGACTGCTCTATGTACTTACAGTATTTGTACCTATATTTCTAAAATGCATGGAAACGTTTATAATAAAATTAGGTTATAATAAAATAGTAAAAATTGTCCGGATTAACTAGAAGACACAGGAGCTAAGACAAGAAATAAATGTCTTCTTAGTAACATCGTAGAGTTGAAAACAGTACAACAGTATCTTAAAATTCTTTAAATGTTTCTACTGTTTTGCATTTATCCTGCTCATTTTTATTACAAGTACGTGAAATCCGTAGTTGATAAATTGAGCACGATCACCTTCCTGGTTTTCATAAGATAATTTATGAAAGTTGGAATTTGCATAACGATCTTGCATAAATTCCACTGATTATTCATCTCCGTGGAACATTTTCGAGAAGTTTAAACATCCTGCGTCAAACACAGAGTACAACTCATTGTAGAATGGATTGATATTAGCACAAGCTTTTATATAATTAAAGTAATCTTGTGTGACTTTGTTACACAGAAATTAGCTAATTTAACGTAGACATGAACATTGCAATACACTTTAAAGTACAGCAATGACTAGCCACGATGTTGAATTCAATTATAGATTGTTTCAAAATGGCTGGCGCAAACGGCACATGAAGATCCAAGTAGCTTGATAAACTTAATTAATAAACTACAAATTTGAGGAACACTAAAACAATTTAAGAATATTGCCACACCGTTTCGGCGTATTAAAATGATTGCTGATGGTCAACCAGCTTCCAACGATCGACTTAGAATATTTTTATTTTGCACAAAAGCCTATCGATTTCTGTGAAATATTTTAGTAGTGTACGAAAACGTTTAGTTGTTCGTCGAATTTGTTGTGCGCAACACAGTCGCCCCTTTCACACGGTGCGTCAAACTGCGAAGTATAAATTCCACGTTCACGTCATTCGGGACTATTAAACGTTATTGACATAATTCATTAGCTAATGATCACGTCGCTAATACGAAAGCGTTCCGCGAAGAGCACGAAGTTAAACCCGATTCAAGCAGGCGCAAGTTATAAGAGCCAAATTGATTCTGTCCGATTTGGACAATGAAAGTGCAAAGTGTGATTAATTAAGCGATACGCGTGATAAACGGATATGCCATAAACGGTTGCCGGCCGAATACGTTGCCGAGCTCGGCACGTAAAATGTGTGTACTCATCGCGCGGGCATTATGCGCGGTGACAACGAGGCCCATCGGTGAGTATTAGAACGAATTGCATTTCTATCACGGTGACAGAAACATTCGAGCACCGCGCAGTGACCCGTCTCTATAAAAAGGCTGGAATTAATTAGAAAATTTTCATGTCATCAAATTGCTTCGAACCAGGTCTTTTCGTGTGCTTAATACTCGATTCGGAAAGACCGGAAGGTCACAGACTTACAATGGATCCAAGAAATATTCTGAACACTACAAAATTGTCAATATTCCAACTATGATAATTTAAAAAAAAAATAGTACAATAATAAATTTGGACAGCTTAAAGCCTGGAGCCTCTATTTTCGCAGACGATCGTTCACTTTTTTCTAGAATATATGTGCATTATATAGCAGGCCAGAAATTGAGGACACATTTTTCGTCGAAAGTGTGACAAATTGAATCGTCTATGAAAGCATCACAAATTGTTTTCAATGAATCTATTGCAGATTTGAATCTTCCCCTTTGCAAAGCCTGCTTGAAACATGATAGGACAAAAATTAGTGCACCTCCCGTTCAAAGCCCGATAAATCGACTAGAAAAAAGTGGTAGATCAAGTTTTAAACATTCGTTGCAAAGAGGAAGATTCAGTCTTTAAATCTGCGGTGGTTTCTGTTTCGAAACAAATGTTTCATTGTTTTTACAGACGTGTGTACTGCAGTGATTATTTCGTGGGTAGATCAGCGAAGCCGACGGAAGTCCAACTATGTGAGGGAGAAAGGGCTGGTAGAAGTATTGGAAAATTATGCTACCGTTGTAACACAGAGGTCCCAGTGACGTGAAAGGAGAAGCATCTTAAAGGGGAGGGTTTCCTCTTGCTAAGGATGTTAATAGTCACCTGACTAGGGAAGTCGTAATATTAAATTAATGCGGGGGTAGAATGAAGATTACATTGCAAACGATGTGTTACACCTTAATAGGAATACGTATTTCGTCTTAAACTAATATTAAACTCATATTGCGTACAAATTGGATTCATATCAAAATATGTCTTTTACAATTCTGGATTCCTTACCTCCGTACGTTAATCTGCTCTTTTAAAATTTCTTAACGGAAATGTGTTAAGTAAATATTTGAAAAGATTTCAGTTTTAGGAAAACCGTGAAGAAAAAGGGAAAAGGTTTACACTATTTTTGTTAAATTTTATACACATGAAACAGACATTGATTGTCTGATTCCGAGAAACCTTGAATGAATTCATCTATCACAAGACGCCAATCTGTTGATCTAATCAACTCCCACTCAATCGAATCTATTCACTGAATGTACGTACCCAACTCAGAAAAAGGAAGAGTCATTTTTATCACATTTTTATGTTCAGTTATAGAAACAGTTGTGCAAAATAAATGTTTCGTGTGGTAAATAAATGTTTCATGACCACTTTGCTTTTGTGTCACAAGAAATATTTGTTTTTAATCATTTCTAACTTAAAAAGGAAATAAATTCTTTCTCGTATGACGAAGAATAACAGAATCCATTCCCGAGGAAAAAACGTGATGTACAAAGTCTCACAACAATACATTTTTATATAAGCAAATATAGAGGAAAACTGCATCGTTATCAGATCCGAAGAAAACATTGCAAAGTGTCTTCTCGCGAAATTATTAAAAACGCGTCTGATATTATTTCACAATCGAAATTGATTGCGTGAGAAATAACTACAAAGAAGTGTACATGGTGCAACACTTAAAAATTATTCTTTCACTATGATCCTTTCAGTAGTTAACGCAATAGTTCTGTCACTATCAGTATGCTTACAAAATTTCAAAACCAATCATTATATATATTGTTCTTCCAACATTTTTCAATTTTCAAATTTTTCTCCTCACTCCTATTGAAACATTAAGAGCAAATTGACATATTAATATCCTGGTAGTCTCAATTAATTTGTTACGTATAACGATTTTTCTCCTCACTCTCGTTTAAACATTAAGTGAAAATTGGCATATTAATATCCTGGTAGTCTCCATTCGTTTGTTACGAATAACGCAGCTTGTACTTCAAAGTTTAGTTTATTCTATACCAGTGACTCTGTAAACAAACTGCGTGATATCCCACAATTTATTGCAAAACCGATGTTATACGGCTCTGAAGCGATCACGCAAATATTTCTCTTTTATTAAAGTTTGGTATTTGCATTCCGTGCGTGTTAAAATATTTATTTGTTACCGAAAATATTTTCACCGTGGAACCTGGAGTTCGATATTGATTCTACGTTCATAGAAACAGGCAGATTAAGTTATAGAATTTAACTAAATCAGATGACTAAACTGTCATGCGGGACAATGACGATGCCGATTAAAAGTTCAAAAAAGAAAAAGAAATACCGTATCCTGCAAATAAACAGGATACACGAAATGGAACAATTACACTTGTCACTGAACTTATTAATTATAATGAAGGTAACAGTTTTTCAACGTAACAGTTTTAGGTGTACCAATTAATCCGTGGCCCTCGCAATCAATCAGTAGCAACTTTATTTTAAATCCAAATCCTTTATTCGCCGAACTGAAGATGCAATAATTATCTGTGGTACGAAGGAAACCCTCGTATTGTAAGAATACCGTGTATTGATTGTCTAAATAATAAACAAATAGAAGAAGAAGAGGCTACGAATCAATTTGTACAGTTAATTTTTCTTCCAACTAATCCGTGTACTGCAAGCTTTAACTAAATCAGATGACCAAACTGTCATGCGGGACAATGACGATGCCGATTAAAAGTTCAAAAAAGAAAAAGAAATACCGTATCCTGCAAATAAGCAGGATACACGAAATGGAACAATTACACTTGTCACTGAACTTATTAATTATAATGAAGGTAACAGTTTTTCAACGTAATAGTTTTAGGTGTACCAATTAATCCGTGGCCCTCGCAATCGATCACTAGCAACTTTATTTTAAATCGAAATCCTTTATTCACCGAACTGAAGATGCAGTAATTATCTGTGGTACGAAGGAAACCCTCTTATTGTAAGAATACCGTGTATCGATTGTCTAAATAATAAACAAATACAAGAAGAAGAGGCTACGAATCAATTTGCACAGTTAATTTTTCTTCCAACTAATCCGTGTACTGGCAAGCTCGCAATCCCACCGTGTTCCTTGCGGCAATTGCGAAATTCTCGATTCGCCACTGTGAGAAATGAAAGATGGCGCACGCGTGCAATCTTTTCGGGCGAGGAGAGTGCATGGTCCGAGCATCGGCGCGGCGGCACAGCGCGATAAATTAGAAACCGATGTGCCCTGCCGCACGTGCAACAAAAATGCCTCGCCGCAGGTAATGTTTCACGCGGCGTTGCCACGTTTTTTTTTTTCCATCCCCTTGGGCTTTCGCGGCGAGATCGTCGCGCGAACATCCCCGCGGACGGCCATGTTAGACCGGTACACGCTCGACGCCGGTCCGCGCGGACCAACATAACTTTGCCCCGCCGATGACCAAGTAAATTGCAGATACCGCATCCTCGCCGGCTGGGATATGACCTCGATGATTATTCAATTTAATGAGCCATTGTAGACGCCACCCCCTCCCCCCTCCCCTTCCCCCGAGAAACGTGACGTTTACACCGCAACCGATTTCCAGTCCTCGAACGATCGGTCGTTCATGCTTAACGAGTTCGCGACTATCCTCCTCGCTCTTTGTCCCCGTGTATCGCAACGACCCTCTCTCTCTCTCTCTCTCTCTCCCTCCCTCTCTCTCGTCTCCCCCTCCTCCCTCCCGCTCTGTCTCTGTGTGTACGTTTCGCGTGAAAGTTGCAAACGCACACGGAGACAGAACAGGCCACCGACAGGCGAAAGGTTTACGACGCTTCCTCTTGCTAGAATTTCGATCCTATGACAAGCACGCAATTCGAGCCGACCGATAATTAGTAGACACTTCGAATCGAATTAATCCGCAATACGACGACGGGATGGCCCTCTGCATCCGGCCATTAATTAAGGATTACCGCTCAAGGGATAGGGAGCGCGAGGGAGCGGGCGCGCGCGCGCGAGCCAGCACCCGGAACCATACCCGATTAGAATATTAAATAAAACCTCGATCGTCTAGCGCGCGGAGTTCGTTCATTAATTGAACCGCATTTATATTCGCCGGTTTTGCGCGATCCTCCTCCCTCGACGACGTTGCCTCGCGCGGAACGGCCCGGCAGGACCCGAGGTTATTCACTATCGTCGATAAAAGCACTCGTTCGTTCGACGGTTATTAACGAGAGACATCGGCCCGCGCGCTCCTCTCGCCGGCCGAGGCTCCACCGGCGCCCTGATGGGAACGACGATAGCTCCGGAAAACCGAGACCTTGTCCTGTTTGATCTTTTTTCTTCGCCGCCGTCGTCCTGATCGCCCTCGGAACCCGAACGCGGAGATTGAATTCCGGGTCGTTTGTCCTGCCCGAGCCCGTCACGGAAAATGGACCGTTTGAACCCGACGACCACACCGCGGGCCCCGAACACCTTCTGTCATGTTTTTAGTCATTCTTCTGCCGGCGGTACAGCCGTTACGCGTTTCTATTAGCGGTTCAAGGACGATTTGTGCTGTCCGCACAGAGGACACACGGAACGGTTCCGTTCAGTGTAATAATACTTAGATAATAGAGTGAATTCTTGAAATATGATAACAACTTTTGTCTATGTTTTTGCCATTTTTGCCGGCGGTACAGCCGTTACGCGTTTCTATTAGCGGTTCAAGGACGATTTGTGCTGTCAGCACAGAGGACACGGAACGGTTCCGTTCAGTATAATAATACTTAGATAATAGAGTCAATTCTTGAAATATGACAACAACTTTTGTCTATGTTTTTAGTCATTTTTGTCGACGGTACAGCCGTTACGCGTTTCTATTAGCGGTTCAAGGACGATTTGTGCTGTCCGCACAGAGGACACGGAACGGTTCCGTTCAGTTAATAATACTTAGATAATAGAGTGAATTCTTGAAATATGACAACAACTTTTGTCTATGTTTTTAGTCATTTTTGTCGGCGGTACAGCCGTTACGCGTTTCTATTAGCGGTTCAAGGACGATTTGTGCTGTCAGCACAGAGGACACGGAACGGTTCCGTTCAGTATAATAATATTTACATAATAGAGTGGATTCTTGAAATATGACAACAACTTTTGTCTATGTTTTTAGTCATTTTTGCCGGCGGTACAGCCGTTACGCGTTTCTATTAGCGGTTCAAGGACGATTTGTTCTGTCAGCACAGAGGACACGGAACGGTTCCGTTCAGTGTAATAATACTTAGATAATAGAGTGAATTCTTGAAATATGACAACAACTTTTGTCCATGTTTTTAGTCATTCTTGCCGGCGGATTTGTGCTGTCCGCACAGAGAACACACGGAACGGTTCCGTTCAGTATAATAATACATAACAGAGTGAATTCTTGACATATGACAACAACTCGGGTCTTGCCAAGGTCGTGTATCGTCCAGTTGACATACCCGAGCCGTGTTATGTTTACACACCTCGGCGTCCGAAGCCTCTCGAGATCCGTGGCCCCTCGCGGGATAATATAATCTTAATATAATCTTAAAAATCTCTAATATAATCTTAAAAAGATAAGATCATCGATGACGAACGAAGATTTGCAATTTCTGGCTTTATTCTCTACGAATTTAACCCTTTGCACTCGGCGCAATTTTCATTCTAAAACTAAATTTATCTTCCGTCTTAGAATATTTTCATTTTATTCGTACGAAACTGATCCGACTTCCACGTATAATGATTAAATGTATATGAACTATTAAATACAAATTTTGTGATGTAACACAAAACCTTAGGGGTTAACACTAAACCTATCACGGTTGATCAAATTGACCTTTCCATACTTCTGCGTACAATTTCGTACATAAAACATGATCACATCGCTATTTATCTTTTCTCAAAGTATGTATACAATGTATTTTTCAGTATTTATTTCTCGGTTTATTTTTGTCCAAAAAATATTTGTAGCCTGTCCCACCTACCGCGGCCGGTCAATTTGACCACACGAGATAATATAGTATTTAAATAACTCTTCGAAACCTAAATAATCAGTATAAAAGAAAAGCTGTTCTCAATGTGGCGTGGCCAACTCAAAATAAATTAATGAGCCTCCTTATTGAGTGAGACGCTATCAAGTTACGCACGTTTCATGGTGATTACATCCAAACCGCAATGGTGGATGACACAGTACAACTTTTGTGAATCGAAGAGAGAGCATCGCAGTATTTGTTATACAATTGAAATTATATAAAAATAAATTTCTATCGTCATTTTATGGAAGTCGTTCATCTACTAATTCATTCGGCAACGAATTGACTATTATCTACGTTTAGTTATATTAACAATAACTTTTTTAAGGACCGTCAACTATTCCTTTTTTTAGGAATAAGTATACAAGAATTGTCGGTAGGTTAAATATTAAAGGGTGTGCAGAAAAATGCATTTGCAGTGTCGTGAAAACGGTTCTATGTGCGATAACCACAAAGTGATTGAATTCCAAGGAAGTTAATCGGAAATAAAAGTGCTTGTTCAGAAACAGTTTTCGAGCGACTAAATGTTAAAGTTTCATGAAAATCTGACGAAGTAGGTCGATCACTATATCGTCCGGAATGCTTGATATGCTTCGAAATTAAAGCTTCGATGTATGCATAGTCAGTTTAAAGCTGAGGTTGCATGCCTCTCAAGAATTTCATAAGAGTGAATACCGTTGCTATAACGTAGTATTATTTTAAATAAGATTTTCAATACATCGGCTGTCGTCGTGAAAAATATGCTCCCCTTGCTCCGATAAAACGAAAACATTCAAACACGTATTTTTAACTAATTACATTTGCATAATTTAAAATCGCGTAGTTCCATTATTTTTTAAATTATGTTTCATGGAACGTGTACTTGTTAGTTTTAATTTGAAAAGTTTGTAAGCATGAAAGACTATGCTATAAGCGAATTAATTAACACTTCGGAATACTATTTATTTTATAATGTAATGTGGAAAGGGAAGAATATTGATTTATTGCATATTCATTAGGGGATACTTAAAGTAGATTGCGAAGCCAAAAGCAGAGTCTGGAACTCGGTTCAATGTAAATAATGTATAGCGTAACGCGTAAAACAGTGTAGAAAGGTAAACGCCAACAAAGTTATGGCTGAATTCGATTAAACTACGGTTTTCAGGAAACTTGGTTTAATGTTAATTCAATAGAACGATATGTTGCAGTAATTATTTCTAAATTTAAGGACACGATACAGACAGTTTCCTCAACTGTTGTACGTACTATCATAATTTTTGTCTAAAATATAAATGAATATTCGGTAAAGAATTGTCGATAAAGAAACTACATTAATAAATCAGTCCATTGAAGAAATAGTTCAGCAATAGCAATATTTCTACAAGTAAAATTAAATAAAATTGATCCCACTATGAATAGTTTGCAGAAGATACAAATTTTTCCATAATCCAATAGGGTGTTCATAAAGAATTCAGAATAGTCGATAAAGAAACTACATTAATAAATCAGTCCATTGAAAAAATAGTTCAATATTAGGAATATTTCTACAATTAAAATTAAATAAAATTCATCCCACTATGAATAGTTTGCAGAAGATACAAATTTTTCCATAATCCAATAGGATGTTCATGAACGTGCGTCAAAAGCGGTTAGTATCTCTTAAAATTGCGGAGCATCTCGAAAGATATTGCGCTTCCAGTAGGATGCTCCCAAAGAGTTAATCGGACGCCGAGCTTTTTGCAGAAAACTCGCAATAATGAAAAATGCAATATTTCGCAATATTTCTGTATCTCGCTGACGAAAATCATCACTCCTGCTTTAGACTCCCCTATATTTGACACTTGGATGTGAAAGACATAAAAACAAGTAAGGAAAATGTGGTTCTCGATTGACGCCATTAGAGACGAAATATGCAGGGTGGTTGGTAACTGGTGGTACAAGCGGAAAGATCAGATGTGATCAAGTTATAACGGATCTCACTGTAGATCGTTGTCTCGATGGATATTATCGCAGTTTAAGTTTGTTTTTACGGTAACGGAAAATTAGGAATGCATAATGAAACAATATGAAGTAATCATAAAGTTTATTACTACAAAATTGCTGAAAATGTTGCCCATTCTGCCGAACACATACTTCTGCCCTTCTAATTAAATTTCTATGAACACTTTCTCACGTATTCGATTGTTTTAAAGTGTGAAAGGCTACAATAATCTTTTCTTTCGATTGCTCGGATAGTAAATTAATAGGTAGGAAAACGCTTCGGTCACATTGGAAGTGTTTGTCAACATAACCTCAATCGAGACAACGATCTACACTGAGGTCCGTTACAACCACACGTGATCAAGTGCACGCGTACTTTGCGAAAATTCAAAGTCGATTTTCTCGAAAACGGAGGCTCGAACGAAAAACTTTTTATTCTATAATTTCGACTTCTTTTCCCTTTCCGCTTGTACCAACAGTTACCAACCACCCTGTACAAAAATCAGACTATAAAAATTCACGTTGCCAGTGGCCCGGAAAATCGTCCACAGGCTTAACCCCTTGCACTACGATGTATTTTACGTTTTCAGTGATCAGAACTTTTTTGTAATTCGTAATCTCCTGAGGAAAGGGCGAAATTTATGTCTACTGTATGCCTATATGTTCTTCAATAGTTGTACATTAAGAATGCCAGAATAGAAATGTATTTCGGACATACATATTTATTAGACTCTGTTCAGAATCTTCATCACGAGTCAGACTCGTGAAAGTAGTGCAAGGGGTTGAAGAAACACCAGCTGATCTCTGCGACCTCGCGAACCCGGACACGCGGCCACGGATGATCGCGCGCATCGAATCGCGGCGTGTTTGGCGGCAAGTTTACCGGGTTCGTGACGATTTCTCAAACTTTCCGGCCCGGTCGGATGAACGGTGACAGAAAGGCAGGATTACCGTGGCCGCTCTCTCGAACGCGTCGCTCCGCCCCCCCTTTTCTTCCGATTTTCCGAGCCCGTTACCCATTCTCTGTCTCTGTCGGTCGTTCGCGGGTCTCTGTCGCCGCTCAGCTCGCCCACCCCGTTCTCGATCCTGCGGAATCCCTTTGGGGAACTTTCCGATATTCATATCTGCTTGCTACTACATCAAAAATTCCAAGCTCGCCCCGCTCAGCCCACGAGTTCTCTCAGTTATAAAGGATTCGCAGCCACTTACGATATCAGCCTTCTATCCTATCCCAGCCATCTACCATCTCCTCGAGCCTCTTTCTCGGGACCCACCCCCGGAGCGATCGTCTCTTCTCTTTTCCACCCCCCGCCCCCTCCGAAAGCACGCCGTTTCTTCTCGACGGTATCCCGCGCCCCGTCATCAACGTCCGAAACCATCCCCTGGCTGGTTCTCCCTTTCCCTCTGTCCTTCCCCCTTCTTCCACCCCAGCTTCCTCCTCTCCTCGCTCACCCTCTGTCGACGATGTTTGCTCGTTCTCGCTCCAACTACAAACCCCTCCGACGGTTTCTCGCCGATCTGGATTAACGATCCGGCCTTTTTACCAACGGCCACTCCGAACAGCCCGGACTTCGGCCATCCGGCCCGTTCGTGACTCGCCTCCGAACGAGCCTCTCGATTTAGATATGTGCGTGCCGCGGGAGATCGCTACTTTGCTTCCTAACCTTCTTCGTTTCCCCTTCCATCTTCTTCTTCTTCTTTCTCGGTTTCCTCCCTTCCTACCTTCCGCTAGAGGAGACTGTCTCTTCCGGCGCAGTTCCCCTCCCCTCACGTTTTCACCTCCCTCGATTCTTCCTTCTATTTCCGTCTTCCGCGTCTTTTCACTTATGCCACGGACGCGGTGAACGGGTCGCAAACTTTTCCTGATTTCGGCTCTGATAGACTCGATTCCCGACAACTATCGAACTGCTTAACTTGTTCCACGGGTTCTTTGCGTACGCCCGGGGATTCGCTGAATCCCCGTTTCCCTTCTCTTTTCCGAGTTATTGCAACGAGATACTGATACAAACCGACCGATTCGCGGATTTTTCCGATTCCCGTCCGCGTGCCGTGCCCTTTTGTCAAGATTGATTCGCTGCTTTGTGCGTTTGTGTTCGACAGACTCGCAAGGTTTTTTGGGTCAGTCGGGTTTTTTGGAGATTTTGCGCGCAGGAATCACGGACCAGGTTCACCGTTTTTCACAAGTCGATACAATTTCTATTTTGCACGAGAATCCATAGGCTAGTTATCAGAATTAAACAATGAAATCTTGTTGACAATGAATCTGCACTAAACGAACTGATTAGTAATTTGTATTTTATTAGTTTTGTTTATGAACAGTGCATTCAATTTTTGGTAGAACTATTCATCATAGGTTCACTGTTAATGTGAGTATTATAATTACTAAAATGGATGAACGTTCATATTCAGGCAATCGATAAGCTATGTCCAGTAGTATAAGTCAATTTTCGGTCGGACTCGAATTGATAAGCTCGCTTCTTTTGAATAATTATATTAATTTCCTCTACAAAAATTCTTTGTACCTTGTTCTTTATAAAATATTTATCAATGTATTCCGGACATTTTTCTGATTAAAATGCATTCATAATAACAATTAAGAGCTGCGATGTATTAGTCCCGGTTTATCAAAATCGACTGGCTCCTGTTTATCGTTATCGATACAATTTCTATTTTGCACGAGAATCCGTAGGCTAGTTATCAGAATTAAACGATGAAATCTTGTTGACAATGAATCTGCACTAAACGAACTGATTAGTAATTTGTATTCTATTAGTTTTGTTTATGAACGGTGCGCTCAATTTTTGGTGGAACTATTCGTTATAGGTTCACTGTTAATGTGTGTATTATAATTACTAAAATGGATGAATATTCAGATTCAGGAAACCGATAAGCCATGTCCAGTAGTATAAGTCAATTTTCGGTCGGACTCGAACTTAATTTCCTCATTTATCTACCAAAATTGTTTGTACCTTGTTCTTTATAAAATATTTATCAATGTATTCTGGACATTTTTTTGATTAAAATGACACTAAACACGATGCTACGCATTTACGTGTTCAATGCATGATATAGTAGAATCTTGATTATCCGAATCAGTAGACGAACTAATAAGTTTGTACAATAAAACAGTTACTTGCCTACAGTGTTCAATTAAAGATTCAATATTTCGATTAAACTGTTACCATTCGTCTAATGGAGAATGCAGACAGCATCGGTTCGGATAATCGAGGCTGCACAAAATCGTGAATTAAATTGCCCATAATGATCCAAATTGTGTCGCGTGTGGTCTCGTTTCAATCGTAAAAACGTCACGAATATATTGGTAAGATTATCGTACAAAAAATAATTACAAACAAAAATGTTTTGTCACTAGATTAATATCGTCGTCACAAAAAACCTGTACCTGTGTATCGTAACCAAGTTCACCTTTTTCACAAGTCAAATTTTGGTCACAAGTCAAAGTTTCCTTTTGGAAACGGAATTAACTCGAGAGTGAAACAGCAGAATGCCATTTCGTCATAATTTCGTTACTCGAAGTGGTTCGTACGGTTATGCGAATACCTGCACTCGATAGACAAGCAATTCACGGTTGCTTCAACATGTTCGACCCTTCAGCGTTCAAGTTCGAGTTAGTTGTTTCACTTTTGAGTCGCAATCTGATTTGCAGAAGGGTGAGTTTGATTTGTGAAAAGGTGGATCAGCTCTGTGTCAGGGGTGC